>QJPP01004137.1:0-147479 GCA_003996215.1 Jaltomata sinuosa
GCGGTTTTATGTGTATATATTTAGGACAGCTTGGTTGAACTTGTAAAAGGGTGTGTGAAATTGTATTGAAGTATGGAAGGAGGGTGTGGTAATACACCACTTAATTGGGTGTTATGTTAACTTGCTGCCTGCACACCTTTGTATGTTATTTGGTATATGTTGTGAAGTCGGAAGAGTTTCAAGGGACTTTACGAGAAGGTCGTATAGTATGTAGATATGTTTAGAAGAGAAGAGGTGAAAGGAACACTCTTGGTTTGATCAATTATGAGCTTACTGCCTAGTTACTGATTTAGTGGGATCAAGTAGCCCAAATTAGTTAACTAGCTACTAATACTAGTTTTGCCACGTATTTCATTGTAGATAAATAATTTGAAAGAGGGAAGCTTAATTCGTTGTAATATCCGAGTTACACAACAAGGTATGTAAGGTTTCTCAGTTTCATATTCCTTGGCATGAACTCTTATATTTGTGTTGTTACCAACGAAGTGAGTTTCCTAGTAAAGGTACTTTCAACAGCAAGCTTTGTGAGTTATTCTCTAAGCCAAATGAGGTTTATTGTATCATATAAGCTCCTAAACAGTACGTTGATGTTACGTTTGCTCCTTATATCATTGTTACTGCCTTAAGTGCATGTTCACATGTCTTCTACTACTGGTCCATAGTTTTAAGCTCAATAAAGGTTACAACCACCAAAGTAACAATCTCAAAGATTAAAGAAACTAATGAAGTAATCTGTATATGTGTGGGTGGCAGCCTAGGGGTGAAAGCCTAGCATGGGTCGATCCCTATTTGTGTACTTATGGGTGGCAGCCTAGGGGCGAAAGCCTTGCATGGGTCGATCCCAATTTGTATATTTATGAGGGCAGCATCCCAGGGGTTAAATTGCCTAGCATGGGACTCCTCTTCTACCACTGATCAGTTGGTCACGTGTAATACATGCCTTACAATGATCATAAAGCAAAGAAGAGTAACCAAAGAACGTAATATACATGATTTCGCAAGTGTAAGCGAATGTGATCTTCTGTTCTTATTTACATGTTTATGCACTGATGCCTTATTCTATTTGAGCTCTTGTTTACATATGGTTTACTTTATGCCTTACATATTCAGTACATTCTCTCGTACTGACGTCCCTCATGGGGACGCTGCATTTCATGCCGCAGGCGCATGTACTCTGGCTAGTAGACCTCCCCAGTAGGAGCACAGGACACTCGGCTGCTGTTGGTGAGCTCCAGGTTGATTCGGGGCTTTACCGAGTCTTTGGTATATATTTCGGGTATTGTATAGTTAAGGGTAAGGCGGGGCCCTGTCCCGACCTAAACTAAGTTTGTCTATCTTGTAGAGGCTTTGTAGACCAATGTTAAAGTAAAACTTAGTTATGTCTTTGCTCTTAACAGTTGTGGCCTCAATGGCCAGATCGTGTACATAAGTTTTTGGCCTATCTATGTTGGTCTTGTTATTCAGGCAGCTTATCTATAGTCAAAGCTTCTTAATTGTCATAGTTATATGCATGATGAATCACAGGTTATAAGCTGGTTCTCTCGGGCCTTTAGGGCATCGAGTGCCTGTCCGTCTAAATGTAATTTGAGGCGTGACAAAATGAGTACTAAAAATTGATATCTAACTGGATTGAGTCCCATAAGTATGCAAATATGCTGAAATGCAAGAGTATCTTTGGGACTATGATACTGAGACTGAAGTAGATGAGAGTAAACTGAGAGACTGAAGAGGAACTATTACCTCAAGTTGAAACTGAACCAGAGGGAAAGAGGTGAGGGTACTTGGCCATCATGGCTGCTTCTGCTTCCCAAGTAGCTCCCTCTACGGATTGATTTCTCCACAAGACCTTTACTGAAGCGACTTCCTTATTTCTCAACCTACGAACCTGACGGTCAAGAATCTCAACTGGAACCTCCTCATAAGTGAGGCTATCCTTCACAACCACACTCTCTAAAGGTACTATCGATGTCGGATCACCCATACAGCTCTTTAACAAGGAAATGTGAAAGACTGGATGAACCGTTGCTAGCTCTTATGGCAACTCTAACTCATAATCCACATTACCAATCCTTTTCAAGATTTTGTTTCGGGCCTACATACCTGGGACTGAGCTTTCCTTTCTTGCCAAATCTCATCACCCCCTTCATGGGTGGCACTTTCAAGAAGAGCCAATCATCAATCTCAAACTCTAAGTCTTTTCTCCTAACATCTGCATAAGACTTCTGATGACTCTGAGCTGTTTTAAGTCTTTCTCTGATGAGATGAACTTTCTCCATAGCCTCATGAACCAAATCTATCCCAACCAAGGATGCTTCACCTACTTTGAACAAACCAATTGGAGACCTACATCTACGTCCATAGAGTGCCTCATATGGGGCAATCTCAATACTGGAGTGGAAACTGTTATTATAAGCAAACTCTATAAGGGGTAGGTGATCATCCCAACTACTCTTGAAATAGATCACGTAAGCTCTCAACATGTCCTCTAAGGTCTGAATGGTACGCTATGCCTGACCATCCATCTGTGGATGAAATGTTGTATTGAGATTTATCTGAGTACCAAGACCTTTCTGAAATGATCTCCAGAAATGAGATGTAAACTGGGGACCCCTATCTGAGATGATAGACAAGGGAACCCCATGTAACCTGACTATCTTACTAATGTAGAGTTTGGCATAGTCCTCCACTGAATCTGTAGTCTTGACAGCCAAGAAGTGAGCTGACTTAGTGACTCTGTCCATTATTACCCAAATAGAGTCATGCTGTCTGTGAGTACGAGGTAAACCTATAATGAAATCCATGTTGATCAGTTCCCACTTCCAAGTAGGAATACTAATCTCCTGAGTCACACCTCCTAGTTTCTGGTGTTCTACTTTAACCTGCTGACAGTTGGGACACTTAGCCACAAAATCTGTGATGTCCTTCTTCATGCCGTTCTACCAATAGACTTTTCATAGATCACGGTACATATTAGTTAAAACTGGATAAATAGAATATCTGGAAATATGGGCTTCTGTAAGGATCTTATGCCTCAATTCACCCACGTCAGGTATACATAAATGGCCCTGGTAGAGAAGCATGCCATCTCCCCCTTAGGAGAAGACCTCTACTTTCTGCTGATGAACTACACCTTTCAACTGAAGTAATATGGGATCACTGTCGTGTTTCTCTTTAACCTCCGCTACCAATGAAGATTCTGACCTATTCTAGACTATCACACCACCATCTATTGTGTCCATGAGGCAAACTCCTAAGCGATCAAGCCTATTAATACATCCCTGGCTAATTTTTTCCTCTTTTTCTCAACATATGACACACTACCTATGGAAAGTCTGCTGAGGGCATCAACCACTACATTGGCCTTACCCGGATGGTAGAGCACATTCATATCATAGTCTTTGAGTAACTCAAGCCACCTTCTCTGATCAAGGTTCAATAATTTCTGGGTGAACACATACTGTAGGCTCTTATGATCTATGAACGCATCAACATGAACACCATACAAGTAGTGTCTCCAAATCTTTAGGGAAAATACAACAGCTGCAAGCTCAAGGTCATGAGTCAGGTAGTTCTTTTCATGAATCTTAAGCTGTCTAGAAGCATAAGATATGAACTTACCCTGCTGCATCAAAACACAACCCAGGCCAACTTAGATATATTGCAATAAACTACATAGTCTGAACCCTCTAGTAGAGTCAAAACAGGAGTTGTAGTCAACCTGGTCTTCAATTCTAGGAAGCTCTTCTCACACTCATCTGACCACTGAAACTTGACCTTTTAATGAGTCAACTTGGTCAATGAGGAAGCTATGGATGAAAATCCTTCAACAAACCTCCTGTAGTAGCCAGCCAAACCCAAGAAACTTCTAATGTCAAATGGAGAGGTGGGTCTGGGCCAACACTTTACTACCTCTATCTTCTGAGAATCCACTCGAATTCCTTTGCTGGACACCACATGACCAAGGAAAGCAATAGATTGCAACCAAAATTCACACTTTCTGAACCTAGTGAATAGTTGGCGGTCCTTGAGAGTTTGCAAAACAACCCTCAGATGAGTCGCATGCTCCTCCTCATTCGAAGAATATATGAGAATATGATAAATGAAGACGATGACGAACAAGTCCAAATACTATTTGAACACCCTGTTCATTAAGTCCATGAAAGCTGCAAGAGCATTGGTTAGTCCAAAAGACATAACTACAAATTTATAGTGACCATATCGAGTCTTGAAGGCTGTCTTCAGGATGTCACTATCTCTGACTCTGAGCTGATGATAGAAGGATCTGAGGTGTATCTTAGAAAAACAACTAGCACCCTGAAGTTTGTCAAATAAGTCATCAATCCTGGGGATGGGATATTTATTCTTTATTGTGACTTTGTTCAACTGACAGTAATCGATGCACATACTGAGAGAAGCATCTTTCTTACGCATGAAGAGAATTGGAGCACCCTATGGAGAGATGTTGGGTATGATAAAGCCCTTATCTAGAATTTCTTTTAACTGTTCTTTCAACTCCTTAAGCTTAGATGAAGCCATTCAGTAAGGGGGGATCAAAATAGGCTGGGTATCTAGAAGGAGATCTATTCCAAAGTTAATTTCCCTTTCGGGAGGAACTCAAGGAAGATCTTTTGGAAACACTTCTGGGAATTCATTCACCACTGGTACTGACTCGAGAGTTGGGGTGTCAGAGTTGGAATCCCTAACCCAAACAAGATGATAGGTATACCCTTTAGAAATCATTTTTTTGGCCTTAAGGTAAGAGATAAATCGACCTACAAGCACTAAGGTACTACCCTTCAATTCTAAGACTGGCTCATTTGGAAACTGAAACTGAACGATCCTAGTTCTGCAATCTACTGAGGCATAACATGAATGTAACCAATCCATGCCTAGAATAATATCGAAATCAGTTATTTTTAACTCTACAAGATCGGCTGAGGTGACTTTCTGGGAAACTATGACAGGGAAATGTTTGTATACTCGTCTAGCTATAACTGGGTCACCAATTAGAGTAGAGACTGAGAAGGGTTCTGGGAGGATTTTTGGACTGACATCGAAATTTACTGCTATGTAAGGAGTTACAAAAGAAAGTGTAGCCCCTGGGTCTAACAATGCATAAACATCTAAATGGAAGACTTGTAATATACCCGTGACCACATTGGGGTAATCCTCTTAGTTATATCGAGTCTGAAGGGCATACAACCAATTTTGGCACTGACCACCACTTGTACCAGATGAGGCACCATGTTGAGTGGGGCGACTCGCTGGAACTGCTGTAGAACTAGCTTGATTCTGTGGGAGAACATCCTTGCCCTTCTGAGAAGCTGCTGGACAATCTCTAATCCTGTGGCCTGGCTTGCCACATCCAAAGTATGTTCCACTACCTGCCATACACTCACCCTGATAGTTCCTACCATACTTCTTTCAAACCGGATGAGTGCGCCCGCTAGTGACTATACCTTGGGACTTAGAGCTTGGTGATCTATCCCATCGATCCTGTCTGAATTTTGGCACTGGGGTACTAGCAGAAGATGGAGCTGGGGCTGAAGATTTCTGATGGAACTGAGAGTGGTTCCCACCCACTGACCTCTGCTGAGAGTATTCGAAATTACCTGTCCTAGCCCTCTTACTGTCTCCTCCCCTTTCATTGATTTTCTCTTCCTCTATCTGCAGAGCATAAGTAACCAACCTGGAGATGCCCATATCCTTAATCAGCATAGCAGTCTTGAACTCCTTGACTACATCATCTGACACACCAGATACGAACTTACTCATACGAGCCCTGGAGTCAGCTACTATCGCTGGAGCATACTTAGACAACTGAGTAAACTTGAGTGCATAATCCTTCACACTCATGTCATTCTGCTTCAAGTTGACGAACTCTTGGAACTTGGCTTCCATAAGTTCAAGTGGGAAGAACAGGTCCAAAAATACAGTCTTGAACTGGTTCCAATCCACTGGACTTGCATTCCCACAACGAGACTCCTTCCACTGCTGATACCAAGTATGAGCCACTCCCTTTAACTGGTGGGCGGCTAAATCTGCACTTTCAACTGAAGTGACACCCATAATGTCTGTTACCTTCTGGATGTTATCATGAAACTCTTATGGATCATCTCCTGATTTAGACTCATGAAATTCCAGAGGGTTCATCCGAATAAAGTCCCAGATTCTAGCTGCAACAGTGTTAGCCTGAGACAGAGCTGGTGCCAAAGCCCGCTGATTGACCTGAGCTATCATGGACTGGGCAAGCACTTGGAATGCAGCCCTGGATTCAGCATGCGTGACTTTTTCATTCAATGGGTCTGCTGGAGCTGCTGGTGCTGGCTGATTTCTGGTATTGGTTCTTCTAGGAGGCATTTTCTGAAATGCGAAGAGCACGAGTTAGAAAGAGATTAAATAGAGTTCATACTCTATAGCACAAGCTGGAAAAGAAAGAAGGGAAAATGTTCCTAATGACATCTCATAGATCCTCCCCCATAAGTATGGCGCTTTTCACACCTATGAAGGAGGCTATACTTGACGTGGTTTTCAGATACCCTAGGACACTTAAACCTGATGCTCTGATACCAAGTTTTTCACTCCCCGAGGCTACCCCCTAGATGTAACACGACGCTTAGAGTCATAAGTGACCCCAACCTAACCCATGGTCTTTCATATCTAAACAATTTCAAGTTAAAAGGATATGATATGCAAAAGCTGAAAAACAATTTAATATCTGAAGTGGAAAGAGCCCAAAACATGTATGAATATAAAATATATAAAGAGTATAGTGATGACTGAAAACAACACTAACAACTCAAGCTGAATCTAGTATATGTCTGAAAGCCTTTAACTGATATGAGTTGTTGGGATATGCCCCCAGCTAACTGTAATAATCTAAAAACTGAAAAGTAAAACTGAAAGATGAAAGCATATATCATCCTCGAACAATGAGGACTCACCACTGAAGCTCCTGAGTAAGAACTAGAAAACAAGCTAAGAGCGGTATGGATGCTGAGTGCCTGAACCTACATCATTTCATGCATCAGTACTTTGAATGTACTAAGCATGCGAGATATGGGCTAAACTGAACAACATAAAACTAAACATGGATATACATACTAAACCATAAACTGGATAATAAGATGGATACAATGACCAAGCACTAACATGAACATATAATATAATAAGATGAGCTGAATAACTGAAATATATACTGAGTACATGGTCAATGCAATATAAGACTGTTTATGGAAGATACTATTAACCGACATACCCCAAGCTGAGCTAACTATGGAGATAACCTGTAACCCTGGATGGAAGGGTGTTCATACCTTGCCAAGGATACAAATAAGTCTGATGTGGATCCACTAAACTGATATCCACAAGGGAAAAAGGTGACCATCCTAATCTGACAGCTGACCCCTTTCTGACCTACGGTGGCGCCGTAGTTCAGGGACTGCTACTAAAGGTCTCAGCCTAACCTGACAGCTAAGCCTTCATCCCCTCGTCCGCTCGGTACTAAATCTACTCTCAACTGAATGTAAGCAATAGAATGCAAGCTGAAATACTAGATAGTTCAAATACTGATAATTATCTGAGAATGTAACACACATATACTAAAAGATATGGCATTCGAATTCTGAAGCATAATCGTTTGACTAATCTGCCTATAAAGTATACTGTATGAATATTGAAATTTAAACATGTTAGGGTTTCTGAGTCCTGAACATGTGACTATATTAACTCTCCAAGAACATGAAATTGATATCAATATAAGCAATAAAATAAGAATTACAATGAACACCTAAGATTTTGGAACACTAGGTCTGAACAAATTCATGGAGAACTGAAGGACTGGCTGAAACTAGGGACTCAAAGGTTGAAAGGAACCCATTGATGAAATTCCACATACCTGGAGAAGAATCTATAGAGGAAATCTTTAGGTTTAGGACTTAGCTTGAAGAAGACCTCCTGCTTGTTCTTGAGAGAAAACTGTCGCCTCTTTTTCTCCGTTTCTTTCTAAGTCTGATGATTTTTAGGAGAATAGGTGATTTAGGTAGTTTTTGGCTAATTAACTAGGCTTAGAATAACCAAAATAACATAGCTTAGTCCTTAAAAGAGGTAGGAAAAGTCTGGAATACCCCTGGGAAAATTAAAAGAAAACTACTAAAATTCTCGACTTAGGTTTCACGGGTGGGAAGAATGACTTATATAAACTTCCATAGCTCGTGGAACCCTGTCATGGATTCATGGGTCTGGAAATCTTGGCTACTAAAGTTGGTTTCTACGAGTGTGGTCCATGAATCGTGGAAACTTCAATGGGTTATGGATCTTGGCTGGTTGTTGAACCCTCAGGTCTGGGCTACTGGAATTAGTTCCATGACTTGGGTTCATGACTCGTGGATCCTTTCATGGGCCATAGAACCCAATCGTGGTTCTCAGAGGCAAGTCAGGCCTCAGGTATGGTCCCACAACTTGGGTTCATGACTCGTGGATCTTTCCACGGGCCGTAGAATCCAATCGTGGTTCTCAGAGAAATCTTCAGGCTTCTGGTTTGATTCCATGGGTCCAGTCCATGACTTTTGGAAACTTTCATGGGTCATGGAACTGACTCGTGATTCCGGCTGACAGTTGAATTTTATTTTTATTTTTTGGTTTTTTGAGCTAAGTCTAGGCTTGGAAGTTCTGGGGTGTTACACGACCGGACCTTAGTTGAAGCATAATGTATTGCTAGTTTTGCATGCGTATCACCAGAATAGATCACTAGTTGTGTATACCTACTAAGTATGAAATCATGGGGAACACATTCCTTGTTACTTCTCATAATCTGAATACAACAAATCACTAATTTGCAAAAAATTATTTACTTTTTTTGCAAACTCTCCATTGAAATAATGACTACCAAGTCGATATTTCACTATTGACAATATTCTTCCATATTCTCTGTGGGATTTGATCCCAACTAGCAATTAGTTTCTATATTTGACAACTATTTCTTTTTATCTCATTTAAGAGGTGTAATTTGTGCGTATCAAATTTCGGTGTCATTATGGGGGAATACAATTCAGAATATGTATTTAGTGCATATTTTTACTTGTAATATGTCTTTAGTGCATATTTTTACTTGTAGTCCTTATTCATGAATTTACTTCTTTGTTGTTTTTGTTTTCTTTAGGGGTGATAGAACTACAAGCGCAAAGAGAAGCTGAGGCTCGACAACTAGCCAAAGAATCTTTTGCTCGTGCTTAGGCTGGTAACGTTTAAAACCCCTTGTAGTTGATCCACCAAGAGATAATATTATCGATGAAGAGGCCAAAAATTAGGATTAGATTTCCCTTGCACGTGCTGCTACTACCCATCAGCAATGAAATTTGAACCCTATGTGGCATGCTAGGGCAAATGCTAAAGTTGACTATGATGATAACATGGAGCTGGAAGGGTTTACATGTGTGATCGTATTTCCCTCACTTGGTGTCAATGCAAAATTTAATATTACTAGCACCATGCTGAACCTACTTCAGATAAAAGGAACATTCAGAGGCTTAGCAACTAACGACCCAAACCAGCATCTGCTGAATTTCTTTAGAGTCTTCAAAGCATATAGATTCTCAGGTGTATCTCAAGAGGACATTAGACTCAGACTTTTCCCATTCTCTTTGACCAGAGAAGCCACCATTTGGTTGAATGAGTTTCCAGATGAATCAATTACCACATGGGCTGAGCTGACAAAGATTTTTCTAGAGAGATTCTTTCCATCATCCCGGATGCTAAAATTAGGGGATGAGATCACAAATTTCAAGCAGTTCCAAGGAGAAACATTGTATGAAGCTTGGTTGAGGTTCAAAAAGAAGATTAAGTAGTGCCCAAAATATGGTCTGCCTGATCATGTGCTACTCCAGAGCTTCTATATATAATTGGATTCGAAGAACAAATCTGTGGCTGATAATATTGCTAGGGGTACCATAATGATGAACACTTATGCTCAAGCTACAGTTCTTCTTGAATGATTGACTAAAATGAACAGAGAATGGCACACGTGAGAGGCTGAAGTAGTTGGTATTGGGCACTATATTGGCATGTCTGCAGCAGATTTAGCAATGGATGAAGCGATAGATCAAAAGATGGCTCATATGAAAATAAAAATTGATTTGTTCACAAAGTTTGTTGCAAAGCAAGATGTTTAGAAAGTTAATGTTGTGGGTTCATAAGGTAGAGCACCATGAACAGATGAGTACTATTCAAACTCATAGGAGAGGTAATTTTTTTAGAAGATCAGATGGTAGGTTCTCGTCCTAATGCTCAAGGGTCTAGACAAGACTCTTTTCGTCAGGAAGGGAACCAAGGTCAGAACAACTACAAAGACAACAAATACGAGAGGCGTAACAAAGATCGAGGGAATTGGAGAGATAAAGACAGTTATAGAAACAATAAAAGTGGTATATATGTGCCACCGGGAGCTAGAGATAATCAGTCGTTAGCTAATAAACCTGCTGGATCGAGAGTTGAAGAGATGCTAAAATAGTTGTTGGCCAAATCTAAATCCACTGATGCTGGGATTAGAGAGATGTACATTGAACTGTCTAACATGAATCAGGTGGTTACCTCCCATTCCATTTCTATAAAACTCTTTGAGCAGCAGTTTAGTCAAATTTTTGCAGTTGTAAATCCATGACAAAGAGGGACACTGCTGAGTGATTCATGACAATTGCATGGCAATTGCCACACAGAGTGGTAAGATAATGTTAAAGGAGAAAGATAAGCTTATATAAGATGAGCAACCGAAAGAAAAGGCTCATGTGAAGTCCTGGGTGATAGTGAATGAGGTAGGGAAAGAGCAAGACACTACAAATAGGGATAGACTAGAAACTATTGATATTGAGAAAAAAAAATCTCCAGTTGATGCAGCAAAAGACTCTCAGGAAAAGGAGAAAGAGCATGTGATTCCTGAAGTATTTGTGCCTATTCCTAGACCACCTCTCCTATTTCCCCAAACGTTGAAGTAAAAAGCTGAGTATGGCAAGTTCCACAAGTTTATTTCTATGTTAAAGAAATTGTCATGAATATTCCGCTAGTTAAGGCCTTAGAGAAAATGCCAAGTTATGCCAAGTTCATGAAAGACTTGGTGACAAAGAAGAGGACAGTGAGTTTTAAGCCAACAGATAACTTGCACCATTGCAGTGTTATTGCTTTAAGATCGCTAGTTGAGAAAAAATAAGACCCTGGGGCATTCACTATTCCATATACCAGTGGGGCCTACAATTTTGCTAAGGGTCTCTGTGATCTTGGTGCAAGCATTAATCTGATGCTGTTAGCTATAAATTTGGGCTTAGGAGCCTCCAAACTAACTATTATGCGACTATTGGTGGCATCAAATAGTTAAAAAGCCAGTTGGGATATTATGTGATGTATTGGTCAAGGTTGATGATTTCATCTTTCTGGATGACTTTATGATTCTTGACTGTGAGGTAGATTTTGAGGTCTCCATCATCTTAGAGCAACTATTCTTGGCCACTGGAAGAGCACTAGTTGATGTGGTGTGTGAGGAGCTGCAGTTTAGACTGAATAATGAAGAGGTAGTTTTCAATGTCTGTAGATCTCAGAAGTAGCCTATAGATATGAATGCCATCTCTATGATTGATACTATTGATTATGTGGTTGATATGTTAGTTGAGGAGAAATTTACTATTGATACCTTAGCAGTCGTGATTATGAATTTAGATGTTGAGGACCTGGATGATTATGAGGAGACATTTATTTTTATGGTCAAGTTTATTATTCTTATGCCCCTAAGAAGTTGGACGTAGACTTGAAGAATCATGAAACTCCTCCAGCCAAGCCCTCCATTAAGGAGCCGCTAGTTCTTCAACTCAAGCCTCTTCTAGCACACTTGTAGTATGTATTTTTAGGACCTCATGACACCTTGCATGTCATTGTTTCATCTAGCTTACTTGAGTCCCAAGTGGAAGCTCTAGTGTCTATTTTGCGGATATACAAGAGAGCTATTGGGTGGACTATGGCTGACATCATTGGGATCCCTCCAAAAAATTTCTCACACAAAATTCAGTAGAGTAGGATTGTATTCCTAGCGTTGAACACCAAAGGAGGCTAAATCCGCCAGTGCAAGTAGTGGTAACGAAAGAAATCATCAAGTGGATGGATGCTAGTGTAGTATTTTCTATTGTTGATAGCAAGTGGGTAAGTCCAGTTCAGTGTGTACCAAAGAAAGGAGGGATGACTGTTATCCCTAATAGCAAGAATGAGCTGATTTCTATGCGTACAGTCACTTGATGGAGAGTGTGTATGGATTACAAGAATTTGAACTTCTGGACCAAGAAGGACCATTTCCCTATGTCGTTCATGGATAAGATGCTTGATAGACTTGTAGGTAGAGGGTGGTATTATTTTCTTGATGGTTACTCAGGGTATAATCAAATTTCTATTGCTCCAAAAGATCAAGAAAAGACCACCTTCACTTGTCTGTATGGTACTTTTTCATTCAACCAGATGTCGTTTAGTCTGTGCAATGCACCTGCCACTTTTAGAGATGAATGATGTCAATCTATTCTGACATGGTGGAAGACAAATAGAGATTTTTATGGATCACTTCTCAGTTGTTGGTAACTCTTTCAAAGCTTTCCTTAACCATTTGTTGAAGGTGTTGAAATGGTGTGAAGAGACTAACCTTGTGTTGAACTGGGAGAAGTGTCATTTCATGGTGAAAGAAGGTATTTTGTTGGGCCATAAGATCTCCGAAAGAGGAATAAAGGTAGACAAAGCTAAAATTGAACTTATTGCCAAGTTTCCTTCTCCAATTTCAGTAAAGGGTATTTGTAGTTTTCTAGGTCATGCTGGTTTTATAGCATTTTATCAAAGATTTTTCGAAGATTGAAAATCCATTGTGAAAATTATTGGAGAAGGACACAAAGTTTGTTTTTGATGATGCATGTTTGAAGGAATTTGAATGCCTCAAGGAGAATATCATCTCAACACCCTTCATTAATACACTAGATTGGTCCCAGCCATTTGAGGTAATGTGTGATGCTAGCGGGTTGGCCTTAGGTGCTGATCTTAGGCAATACAGGGAGAAGATATTTCATCCCATATATTATGCCAATAAATTATTGAATTTTGTAACACCCCCGGAACTCCCTAGCCTAGGCTCAGTTCAGAAAACCAGAAAAAAATAATTTTTCCAACTGTCAGCCAAAATCACGAGTCGGGTCCACGACCCATGAAAGTTTCCACGAGTCATGGACTGGACCTGTGGAATCAGATCAGAAGACTGAAGATTCCTCTAAGAACTACAATTGGGTTTTATGACCCGTGGAAGGATCCATGATTCGTGAACCCAAGTCATGGAACCAATTCCAGTAGCCCAGACCTAAGGGTCAACAGCTAGCCAGGATCCACGAGTGGGATCCATGACCCGTGGAAGTTTCCATGAGTTATGGACCACACTCGTAGAACCTAACTCCAGTAGCCAAGATTTCCAGACCCAGGAACCATGAACATAAAGTTAGCTCATCTAGGGGTATGTCGGTAGTAGTATCTCCCACAGTCAGACTTAGCATCGCATTGACCTCATATACAGTTATTTCAGTCCAGTTTAGCATGTATGATGTTCATGTTCAGTTACTAGATCATTACATCTCATATACCTTTTAGCTCATGTTCCATGCTATATACTTCTATGCAATTATTCATGTTTACAGTTTTGATTATACATATCCCGCATGCTCAGTACATTTGAAGTACTGATGCATACTTTTGTGCTACATCATTTTATGATGTAGGTTCAGGCGCTCAACATCCAGAACGCACTTAGATTGATTCTTAGTCCCTATTCAGCAGCTTCATTGGTGAGTCTTCATAGATCGAGGATGATAGACATGCTTTATCTTTTAGTCTTATTATTTCCGTTTTTATATTATTAGAGTTAGCTAGGGGTATGTCCCAGAAACTCATATCAGCTAGAGGCTTTCAGACATAGATTAGATTCAGCTATTGAGTAGTTAGTGTTTTTTTCTGTCATCACTATAATCTATATATATTTTTATATTCAGACACATTTTGGGCCCTTTCCCACTTCAGATATTAAACTATTTTCAGCTTTCGCACACTTTATGTTTTTAACTGAAAATGTCTAGATAAGCCAAACTATAGGTTAGCTTGGGGTCACTTTTGAACTAAGCACCGTGTTACATCTAAGGGGTAGCCTCGTGGTGTGACAAACTTGGTATCAGAGTATCAGGTTCCAGTGTCCTAGGATGTCTGAAAGCTGCCTCAAGTAGAGCCTTCTTCATGGGTGTGAAGCGCGCACACGTATGGGGGAGGAGCTATGAGATGTCATTAGGAACAACTTCCCTTCTTTATTTTCCAGCTCGTCCTATAGAGTATGAACTCTATTTAATCTCCTTCTAACTCGTGCTCTTTGCATTTGAGAAAATGCCTCCCAGAAGAGCTAATGCTAGGAATAAGCCAGCATCAGCAGCTCCAGTAGACCTAGTGAATGAGAAAGTCACGCATGCTGAATTCAGGACTGCATTCCAGGTGCTTGCCCAAGCCATGACAGCTCAGGTCAATCAGCGGGCTGTGGCACCAGCTCTGCCTCAGGCTTACACTGCTGCAGCTAGAATTTGGGACTTCACTCAGATGAACCCTCCAGAATTCATGGATCTAAATTAGAAGAGGATCTACAAGATTTTCTTGACGACATCCAGAAGGTAACAGACATTATGGGTGTCACTCCGGTCGAGAATGCATATTTAGCCGCCTACCAGTTGAAGCGAGTGGCATATAATTGGTAACAGCAGTGGAAGGAGTCTCGTTGTGTGACTGCAGGTCCAGTGGATTGGAAGCAGTTCAAGACTACATTTTTGGACAGGTTCATCCCACTTGAACTCAGGGAAGCCAAGGTCCAAGATTTCATCAACATCAAGCAGAATTACATGAGTGTGAAGGATTATGCACTCAAGTTTACTCAGTTGTCTAAGTATGCTCCAACGATAGTAGCTGACTCCAGGGTCCGTATGAGCAAGTTTGTATCTGGTTTGATGGATGATATGGTCAAGGAATTCAAGACTTTTATGTTGATTAAGGAGATGGATTTCTCTAGATTGGTTACTTATGCTCAGTAGATCGAGGAGAAGAAAATCAACGAGAGGGGAGAAGAGAGTAAAAGAGCTAGAACATGTGACTTCAACTAATCTGAGTAGAGGTTAGAGGGTGGAAATTTCTCTCAATTCCTTCACATATCATCAGCTCTAGCTCCGTCTTCTGCTAGTGCCCTAGTGCCTAAGTTCAGATAGGATCAACGGGATAGAGCGCCAGGCTCTAAGTCCCAAGGTACGGTCACTAACCTTCACACTCATCCGATTTGAAAGAAGTATGGTAGGAACCACCAGGGTGAGTGTATGGATGGTAGTGAAAATTTCTTTGGATGTGGCAAGCTAGGCCACAGGATGAGAGATTATCCAGCAATTTCTCAAAAGGGCAAGGATGTCCGCCCACAGAATCAGGCTAGTTCTACAGTAGCCCCAGTGGGTCGCCCCACTCAGCAGGGTGCCTCGTCTGGTACAGGTGGTGGTCAGTACCAAAATAGGTTGTATGCCGTTTAAACTTGACAGGACCATGAGGATTCTCTTGATGTGGTCACGGGTATGTTGCAAGTCTTCCATTTAGATGTTTATGCATTGTTAGACCCAGGGGCTACACTTTCTTTTGTAACTCCTTACATAACAGTAAATTTCAGTGTCAGTCCAGAAATTCTCCCAGAACCCTTCTCAGTCTCTACTCCAGTTGGTGACCTAGTTATAGCTAGACGGGTATACATAAATTGCCTTGTCACAGTTTCCTAAAAAGTCACCTCATCCGATCTTGTAGAGTTTGAAATATCTGATTTCGATATTATTCTAGGTATGGATTGGTTAAATTCCTATTATGCCTTAGTAGATTGCAGAACTAGGATCATTCAATTTCAGTTTCCAAATGAGCCAGTCTTAGAATGGAAGGGTAGTACCTCTGTGCCTGTAGGTCGATTATGAATTTGTAGTTATGTCTTTTGGACTAACCAATGCTCCTGAAGCTTTCATGGACTTAATGAACAGAGTGTTCATACAATATTTGGACTTGTTCGTCATTGTCTTCATTGATGATATCCTTTTTTATTCTCAAAATGAGGAGGAGCATGAGAATTATCTGAGGGTTATTCTACAGGCTCTCAAAGACTGCCAGTTATTCGCCAAGTTTAGTAAGTTTGTATTCTAGTTGAAATCAGTTGCTTTTCTTGGTCATGTAGTGTCTAGTGAAGGCATCCTAGTTGATTCTCAAAATATTGAGGCAGTAAAGAACTGACCCAGACCCACCTCTCTGACAGACATCAGGAGTTTCTTGGGTTTAGCTGGTTATTATAGAAGGTTTATTGAAGGATTTTCATCCATAGCTTCCCCATTAACCAAGTTGATTTAGAAAAAAGTCAAGTTTCAGTGGTAAGATGAGTGTGAGAAGAGCTTCTTAGAACTAAAGACCAGGTTGAATACAGCTCCCGTTTTGACTTTACCAGAGGGTTTAGATGATTATGTGGTTTATCGTGATGCATCCAGGGTAGGCCTGGGTAGTGTTTTGATGCAGCAGGATAAGGTTATAGCTTATGCTTCCAGACAACTTAAGGTTCATGAGATGAACTACCCGACTCATGACCTTGAGCTTGCAGCTATTGTGTTTGCCCTAAAGATTTGGAGACACCACTTGTATGGTGTTCATGTTGATGTGTTCATAGATCATAAGAGCCTCCAATATGTGTTCACCCAGAAAGAGTTGAATCCTCTTCAGAAAAGGTGGCTTGATTTCCTTAAAGACTACGATATAAATGTTCTCTACTATCCGGGTAAGGCCAATGTAGTGGCTGATGCCCTCAACAGATTTTTCATGGGTAGTGTGTCACATATTGAGGAAGAGAAGAAAGAATTACCCAGAGATATTCATAGGCATGCTTGCTTAGAAGTTTGCCTCATGGACATGACAGATTGTGATGTGATAGTTCAAAATGGGTCAAAATCTTCATTAGTGGTGGAGGTTAAAGAGAAACAGGACAGTGATCCCATATTACTTTAGTTGAAAAGCACAGTTCATTAGCAGAGAGTTGAGGTTTTCTCCCAAGGGGGAGATATTGTGCTTCGCTACCAAGATCAATGATGTGTACCTAATGTGGGTGAGTTAAGGCAGAAGATCCTTACAAAAGCCCATAATTCCAGATATTCTATTCATTTTGGTACCACTAAGATGTACCATGATCTACGAAAAGGTCTATTGGTGGAATGGCATGAAGAGGGACATTGCAGATTTTGTAGCTAAGTGTCCCAACAGTCAGCAACTTAAATTAGAACATCAAAAACCAGGAGGTGTGACTCTAAAGATTAGCATTCCTACTTGAAAGTGGTAAGTGATCAACATGGATTTCATTACGGGTTTACCTCGTACTCGGAGACAGCATGACTCCATTTGGGTGATAGTGGACATAGTTACTAAGTCAGCTCATTTCTTGGTGGTCAAGACTACAGATTCAGCGTAGGACTATGCCAAACTCTACATCAGTGATATTGTCAGGTTGCATGGGGTTCCCTTATCTATTATCTCAGATAGGGGTCCTCAATTTACATCTCATTTCTCGAGATCATTTCAGAAAGGTCTTGGTACTCAAGTGAATCTCAGTATAGAATTTCATCCGCAAATGGATGGTTAGGCAGAGCGTACCATTCAGACATTAGTAGACATTTTGAGAGCTTGCGTGATTGATTTCACGGGTAGTTGGGATGATCACCTTCCTCTCATAGAGTTCGCCTATAATAACAGTTTCCATTCCAGTATTCAGATGGCCCCATATGAGGCACTCTATGGGCGTAGATGCAGGTCTTCAGTTGGTTGGTTCGAAGTAGGTGAAGTAGCCTTGGTTGGGAAAGATTCGGTTCATGAGTCTATGGAGATAGTTAAGCTCACCAGAGAAAGATTGAAAATAGCTCAGAGTCGTCAGAAGTCTTATGCACATGTGATAAGAAGGGACTTAGAGTTTGAGATTGATGATTGGGTCTTCCTGAAAGTGTCACCCATGAAGGGGTGATGAGATTTGTTAAGAAGGGAAAGCTCAGTCCCAGGTATGCAGGTCCTTAAAGAATCTTGAAAAGGTTTGGTAATATTATCTATGAGTTAGAGCTGCCAGCAGAACTGGCAGTGGTTCATCCAGTCATTCATATTTCCTTGTTGAAGAAGTGTGTGGGTGATCCGGCATCGATAGTACCTTTAGAGAGTATGGCTGTGAAGGATAGCCTCACTTATGAGGAGGTTCTAGTTGAGATTCTTGACCGTCAGGTTCATAGGTTGAGAAATAAGGAAGTCACTTCAGTGAAGGTTTTGTGGAGAAATAAGTCCAAAGAGGGAGCTACTTGGGAAGCAAAAGCAGTCATGATGACCAAGTACCCTCACCTCTTTCCCTCCGATCCAGTTTCAGCTTGAGGTAATAGTTCCTCTCTAGTTTCTCAGTTTACTCTCATGAAATTCAATCTCAGTATCATATTCCCTCAGCTATTCTTGCATTTCAACATGGTTGCATACTCATGGGACTTAGTTCAGCTAGATATCAGTTTCAAGCACTTGTTTGGTAGGGATTGTAGTTCTTTTCCTCCAAACTCAGATTGTAAAACCCCAGAACTCCCTAGCCTAGACTCAGTTCAGAAAACTAGAAAAAAATTAATTTTTCCAACTGTCAGCCAGAATTATGAGTCAGTTCCATGACCCCTGGAAGTTTCCATGAGTTGTGGACTGGACCCGTGGAAACAGATCAGAAGCCTGGAGATTCCTCTAAGAACCACGATTGGGTTCTATGGACCATGGAAGGATCCACGATTCGTGAACCCAAGTCATGGAACCAATTCCAGTAGCCCAGACCTGAGGGTCAACAGCTAGCCAGGATCCACGAGTGGGATCCATGACTTGTGGAAGTTTCCACGAGTCATGGACCACACTCGTAGAATCCAACTCCAGTATCCAAGATTTCCAGACCTAGGAACCACGACAGGGATCCACAAGCCGTGGAAGTTTCCATGAGTCGTGGTTCCCACTCGTGAAACTTGAGTCATGAATTTTAGCATTTTTCTTTTAATTTTCCCAGGGGTATTACAAACTTTTCCTACCCCCTTTTCAGGACTAAGCTACGTTGTTTTGGTTATTTTAAGCCTAATTAATTAGCCAAAAACTACCTAAATCACCTATTCTTCTTAAAATCATCTGACTTAGAAAGAAAAGGAGTAAAAGAGGCAACAGTTTTCTCTCAAGAACAAGCAGGAGGTCTTCTTCAAGCTCATCCCTAAACCCAAAGATTTCCTCTATAGATTCTTCTCTAGGTATGTGGGATTTCATCAATGGGTCCCTTTCACCCATTGAGTCCCTAGAATTCATCCAGTCTTTCAGTTCTCTACAAATTATTCAGACCTAGGGTTCCTAATTCTTAAGGATTCATTTAATTCAAATTCTACTATTTATATGATATTATGTTCATGGTTTCAGGACTCAGAAACCCTAGCTTGTGTTAATCTTAGCATGTCTAAATTATACTTGCTAGGTAGATAATTCAGACCATCATGTTTCAGATTTCAAATGCCATCAGTTCAGATAAAGTTGTTGCATTCTCAGATGTTTATCAGTATTTGGGATATCCAGTATTTCAGCTTGGATTTCATTGCATACATTCTATTGTGAGTAGACTTAGTACTGATCGGATAAGGTGATGAAGGCTTGGCTGTCAGAATAGGCTGAGACCTTTAGTAGCAGTCCCCAAATCCCAAAACTGTGGCGCCACCGTAGGTATAGAAGGGGGTCAGCTGACAGATTAGTCTGGTCACCCTTGTCCCTTGTGGACATCAGTTAGTGGATCCATGTCAGACTTGTTCGTACCTTTGTCAAGGTATAAACACCCTTTCACCCAGGGTTCCAGGGTAGCCCCATAGTTAGCTCAGCTTGGGGTATGTCAGTAGTAGTATTTCCCACAGTCAGACTCAACATTGCTTTGACCTCGTATATAGTTATTTTAGTCCAGTTTAGCATGCATGATATTCATGTTCAGTTACTGGGTGATACGCCCAAATTACGACTCCAAATATGAAGCGTAAGCGGTCGCTGTCAAATATAGAACCCAACTAAGGTTGGGGTCGATCCCACAGGGAATAAGGTGCAAATTAAATCGATAGTGAATTAAATGACTAGTAGTCGATAGTTTTCGGTAAATTGGGGGGGTTTTGTGTGAACAATATTTAACCAAAGCAAATAATAATGTGCGATTAATAATCAATATGAGAGTGAACTAGGGAAGTGTTCACCATGGCGTCGTAACAATTTCGACTCAAGGCTTAACCGGGTCCGCTCTATATGCATATCACGATGTGATTGAATTCATGGTATCGTCTAAACGTTTCTCAACCAATTAGACAAATTTCCTTTTCAATTCTCTCGAACTTGAAAAGGTGAACTTTCTTATTTCAATCCTAAACATCAAGTAGATTAATCTAGTTACAGCATTAATCATGAGACGAGAGTTGGTAGTCTCGAATCCTTGTAGTTAATCAAATTTCTCGGTTTTAATCTCTTTACTCAAGCAAATTAAACTTAGGCATGTTCTAATGTTTGCAACCACTAGAAAACGTTAGTAAGTGAATGATTAACCACGTGACAACATAAAGATTGAACCCTACGCTACCCGGAATCTATATTGCTACTTTTGCCATGGCTCCCACAACCCTAGTTGTGGGAAGTTAGTTACTCATGTTTGCAAAACGAAAGAATGAAGAAATAGTATTCATAATAATAAGAAAGAGTTCTTACAAAATAGATGAACACAAGCTTCAAGCTTTTCAAGAACAAGAGTCTAAGATCCCAAGAACGATCAAGAACAAGATGATCAAGAAGAAAACGTGATTGTGTAGTGTTTTCCTCTCAAATTCTCGCTCAAAATAATCCTAGAACTATTGGGTAATGAATTTGTAATGAATAATATAAAATAAACCTAACATAGGGTATTTATAGGAGTCCAGGAAGTAAACCCAAAAACGTTCGGAATCCGCATCGCGTACTGCCTCAACTTGATGGTTTGGCCGACGGACCGTCCCCATCTTGACGGACCGTCACGGTGGCCGTCACCACTAGGCAGTGGTGCTGCCCCATCTTGACGGTTTGGGCTTGACGGACCGTCACCAACTTGACGGTCTGTCACTCAGGCCGTCACTCTTATCCAGAACGTCGTTTTGCCTGTATTTCCTTCCGTTTCTATGTTTGTCTCTCTTTCCTGAAAACACAACATAAAACATCAAAAATGATGACGGTTGCTTGAAAACTTACAATTGTTCTTAGTTTAGAGGCGTCAAAAGTGTCGTAGAATGGCAGCACATCAACACCCTCAACTTAAAACGTTCGCTTATCCTCAAGCAACATGACACAAAAACAATAGTACGACTCAACTAAGAAAACAAACTCGTGTCTCTAGCAACTCATGGTCATTCAATGCTTATTCAATTTTTAAATCAGGCTCCCCAGTAGCACACAAATGTATAAAACGTTAACTTGCAAGGATCCAAGCATGTCATTCCGATATGATAGAATATTATGCATACACACGCACATCTATCCTAACAGTCAATAGACAATACAGAAATCTTGGTGCCCTCACCACAAAGAAGTTCCACACACAAGATTTAGGACTAAGTAAGGCGCTCACACTCACAAATGAGTTCAAACAATGCACATGCGATGCCATAAGCTTGCCCTTACTATTCTATCTCAGTTTTTCGGAAAGCCGCTCAGGATCACTACAGGACTTGTTTTAGCTTGTAATGAGGCTTCGGGTGCAGGTAGGATATGTTTGGGGAATAGTGACTAAACCCTCCTTGGAATCACCGACCTACTATTTCCACATAACTTTACTTTGTCCATCCTTTATTCACCTCTTTATTCCCTTCTTTCTTGCTACAGGTGCGGTCTCTTTATTTTGATACTTCTTTTTATTTCTTTTTCGTTCTTTTTCATCTCTGTTTGTTTCTTTTTCTTTCTTTCTTTAGACACACACCCGACATTTTCATTCTATTCACAACTAATTTTATCCATCCTATTTTTCTTATCATTTACCTCTATAGTAGCCACCCTCAACTTAGGCTGATTGCCTGAGTTGAGGTGCACGATGTCCAAGGAAGGACCAGGGCCAAAATAGGGATTCAAAGTTAAACAGGAACGATGACAGGTTTTTGAACGAACAGGGTCAACTATGGCTCAAACAGGGATCAAAAGGGATTATTTGCATTTGGACGGTCTTATAGGCTAAGTGGACTGCATACAAAAAGGGCCTGTGATCCTTTCCTAAGAAACCAAATTCAAACTCAACAAAATAGACCGGGCAAGTTCTAGATGCATGCACAGAGTAAGAATTTATAACAATAAGCTCACACACACTTGGCACCAAGAAACCATACCACTACCAACTATCAAGACAACAACTCGGCTTAAGCATACTTATTCCAATCATAACCACACAATGACATTCAAGGATCCGGACAGTCAATCGTTTCAACATAGGTACAAAATCAACTTTTTCAGAGGGGGCTCCTTTTAGTTCAAATATTAAAAAAAAATGCCATGCTTGCTATAGACACTAGAAAACAACTAAAATTTAAACGACAACCTAAACATGACGGTTCTACTAGATAGCACACCGGAGGGAAAAGAAACACGGCAACAAAAACCCTCGGTGGTGAAAGACTCACAGGTAACCCAACACCCTCAACTTAGACTCATGCATTGTCCCCAATGCATACATGTGAAAACTAAAACTGTGAGAGAAAGGAATACCTGTGAAGTCCATGGGGCTCAGAGTCTGGCATGATGTTGGAGACCGCCAGGGTCTCCAAAGCAGGCAAAATCGATGGGATAGGTGCCAGCTACCCCATCCCGTTGAGCTCCAACTTCTTCTTTTATCGGCTCTGCAGCTAGTCGCGGCAACTTCTTTACTCTTTCTTTGCTGGTTTTCTTGCGGTGTTTTCTCTTCCTCGATTTGTTTTCACCGCCTTCCTCGACATGCTTCCCTTCTTGCGATCACCACCTTATTCTTGTAACAGCTAGGGTCTTGACAGGACCCTTCTCCTCAATATGCAACTCCGCAGGGACTTCCTCAACCACATCTATGACCGCGACCACTCTCATGTCTCTTGGTTGCTTCATCAATTTACACACATCAAACTTGAAAAATTCATTGTTTAACCTGAATGTCAGTTCGTTTCTCTCCATGTCAACCAATACTCTCGTAGTGGCCAGCAATGGTCGTCCCAAGATTATGGGGACTTCAAAGTCCACTTCACAATCCAAGATCACAAAGTCAGCTGGGAATATAAGCTTACCAACTTTTACCAGCACATCAAATAATATTCCCACCGGTCGCTTCACTGAACGGTCAACCATTAGCACCCTCATGGTCGTTGGCTTGGGAGCTCCCAAACCCAATTGTTTATAGATTGCTAGTGGCATCAAGTTGATGCTAGCACCAAGATCACATAATGCTTTTCCAAAGTTGAGCTTCCCGATAGTACATGGAACAGTAAAAGCACCTGGATATTCCTTCTTGTCCATTAACGATCTTGAGGAAATAGCACTGCAGTGGTGGAGGTTATTTTCTGGTTCCACGCTCACTAACCTCTTCTTGGTAATCAAGTCCTTCATGAAATTGGCATATCCGGGCATTTGTTCAAGTGCTTCCACTAATAGGATGTTTATTGATATCTGCTTGAGCATGGTCATGAAATTCAGGAACTTGCCATCTTTCACTTTCTTCTTCAGAGGTTGCGAAAACGGAGGCGGTGGCCGAGGCATCCTAGTTGGAAGTTTTTCAGCTTCCTTGCTTTTATCCGCGGGTCTTTGAGTAGCCTCCTCTACTGCCTTGTCGTCCACGATATTACCATCCTGAGTCTGAATTACCGGATGTGATTCCGGTAATATTTTACCGCTTCTTGTAGTGATGGCCATACAGCTCGCGTCATTCCTCGGGTTTTGAATAGTGTCACTCGGCAGGGTACCTGTCCTCCTTTGATTTAGAGCCGCTGAGATCTGACCCACTTGTTGCTCTAATTGCTTGATCGGGGTGGAATGTGAATCCACTACCTGACTCATTGTTGATAGTTCGGTCCTCATCTCCTTTACCGCGGAGTCAGTAGATTCCACCTTTAGCAGCATCTTCGCCATCATGTTCTCTAATTTAGACATCCCTATCTCGGTGTTAGCTCTATCCCGATTACCAGGTGGTACATACAACCCACCTCTATCAGTGTTATTCTTCCAGTTTCCCTGGTCACGATCTCTGTAGCCAGCGTTTTCATAGTAGTTGTCCTTCTGATAGTTCTGACCTTGGTTTCCTTGGCCGTTGGCCTGGAAACCACCCAAATAATTCGCCTCCTCATCAGATTCGAACTCTGCTGCTCTACCTTGGGAACCCACAGCTTTCACCTTTTCAATACCTCCTGACAATAAATTCTTTGTCAGTAGGTCCATTTGCGTCTTCAGATGGGCCATATCTTGGTCCCGCTCTTCCTCCTTTATGCGCTGCTCTGCTGACATACCAACTGCATAAGTGCTAGCTGCTACCTCTGTATCACGTGTATGCCAGGCCCTGTTGGTTTTGGTGAGCCTGTCCAAAATAGATGTGGCATCGGCAAAAGTGAGACCCATAAACGCTCCACCTGCTGCATTATCCAGTGTCGGCTTGGTAGCCGAATTTAGTCCCCTGTAAAACGTCTGCATCAGGAAATTATCGGTCAACTGATGGTTAGGGCATTGTGTCAGCTTCTTCTTGAATCGCAACCAGGTCTCATGCAACGCCTCATGAGGTTGTTGTCTGAAGTTGCTAATTTCATCCCTCAATTGTATCATCCTAGAGGGAGGAAAGAACCTTTCTAGGAAAGCTCCTTTCAACTCTCCCCAGGTTGTGATAGAGTCGGGGGTTAGCTCTGTCAACCATAACGCTGCCTCATCAGACAGAGACAACGGAAACAACCTGAACCTGATCGCTGTCTGACTCACTCCAGGCAATTCGAACGACTTGCAGATTCCCACAAAATTCATCAGGTGCTGGTTTGGATTGTCACCAGCAACACCACGGAACACTCCTCTCAAATTCAACAGCTGAATCATTGTGCTAGTGATGTTGAATTTGGCCCTGGGTGCTAGCGGGGGAAACGCAATAGCGCCCGTGGCACCAACTCCATCTAAGTCGACCTCCTCATCATTCAACTCTATGTCGACCTCAAGACCACCAGCATTCACACGTTGTTGGGCTTGCTGAGCTGCAGCGAGTCTCGCTGCCTCTTGTTGTTGCTCATTCATGTTTCGCCTTATCGTTCTTACAAGATCGGGGTCGTAGGTTAATATTGGTTCACCCGAGCCTCGGGTACATGGCATGCACAACTACGTACCCTGTAAAAACAAAAACAACAAATAAAAATAAAAGCAGGAAATATGACTAAGAGTCAAATAAACACACCAGACTTAATAAACAACCGTATTCCCCGGCAACGGCGCCAAAATTTGATACACCCAAATTACGACTCCAAATACGAAGCGTAAGCGGTCGCTGTCAAATATAGAACCCAACTAAGGTTGGGGTCGATCCCACAAGGAATAAGGTGCAAATTAAATCGATAGTGAATTAAATGACTAGTAGTCGATAGTTTCCGGTAAATTGGGGGGGTTTTATGTGAACAATATTTAACCAAAGCAAATAATAATGTGCGATTAACAATAAATATGAGAGTGAACTAGGGAAGTGTTCACCATGGCGTCGTAACAATTTCGACTCAAGGCTTAACCGGGTTCTCTCTATATGCATATTACGATGTGATTGAATTCATGGTATCGTCCAAACGTTTCTCAACAAATTAGACAAATTTCCTTTTCAATTCTCTCGAACTTGAAAAGGTGAACTTTTATATTTCAATCATAAACATCAAGTAGATTAATCTAGTTACAGCATTAATCATGAGACGAGAGTTGGTAGTCTCGAATCCTTGTAGTTAATCAAATTTCCCGGTTTTAATCTCTTTAGTCAACCAAATTAAACCTAGGCATGTTCTAATATTTGCAACTACTAGAAAACGTTAGTAAGTGAATGATTAACCACATGACAACATAAAGATTGAACCCTACGCTACCCGGAATCTATATTGCTACTTTTGCCATGGCTCCCACAACCCTAGTTGTGGGAAGTTAGTTACTCATGTTTGCAAAACGAAAGAATGAAGAAATAGTATTCATAATAATAAGAAAGAGTTCTTACAAAATAGATGAACACAAGCTTCAAGCTTTTCAAGAACAAGAGTCTAAAATCCCAAGAACGATCAAGAACAAGATGATCAAGAAGAAAATGACATTGTGTAGTGTTTTCCTCTCAAATTCTCGCTCAAAATAATCCTAGAACTATTGGGTAATGAATTTGTAATGAATAATATAAAATAAACCTAACATAGGGTATTTATAAGAGTCCAGGAAGTAAACCCAAAAACGTTTGAAATCCGCGTCGCGTACTGCCTCAACTTGACGGTTTGGCCGATGGACCGTCACCATCTTGACGGACCGTCACGGTGGCTGTCACCACTAGGCAGTGGTGCTGCCCCATCTTGACGGTTTGGGCTTGACGGACCGTCACCAACTTGACGGTCCGTCACTCAGGCCGTCACTCTTATCCAGAATGTCGTTTTGCCCGTATTTCCTTCCGTTTCTATGTTTGTCTCTCTTTCCTGAAAACACAACATAAAACATCAAAAACGACGACGGTTGCTTGAAAACTTATGATTGTTCTTAGTTTAGAGGCGTCGAAAGTGTCATAGAATGGTGGCACATCACTGGGTCATTAAATCTCAGATACCTTTCAGCTCATGTTCCATGCTATATACTTCTATGTCATTATTCATATTTATAGTTTTGATTATACATATCCCGCATGCTCAGTACATTCTAAGTACTGACGCATACTTTTGTGCTATATTATTTCATGATGTAGGTTCAGGCGCTCAGTATCTAGATTGCACTTAGATCGATTCCCAATCCCTATTCAGCAGCTTCATTTGTGAGTCCTCATAGATCGAGGATGATAGACATGCTTTATCTTTCAGTCTTATTGTTTCCATTTTTAGATTATTAGAGTTAGCTGAGGGCATGTCCCAACAACTCATATTAGCTAGAGTCTTTCAGACATAGATTAGATTCAGCTATTGAGTAGTTAGTGTTGTTTTCTATCATCACTATACTCTATATATATTTTTATATTCAAACACATTTTGGGCTCCTTCCCACTTCGGATATTAAATTGTTTTCAGCTTCCACATAGTATATGTTTTTAACTAAAATTATCTAGATAAGCCAGACCATGGGTTAGCTTGGGATCACTTGTGACACTAAACACCATACTACACCTGGGGGTAGCCTCAGGGCATGACAAATATGGCCCAAAGGAATTACACTGTGACAGAACAAGAGCTGCTGCTGTGGTTTATGTTTTTGAGAAGTTCAGATCTTATTTGTTAGGTACCAAGAATGTTGTCCACACTGACCATGCAATAATTTAGTATCTTATGGCAAAGAAAGATGCAAAGCCTAGGCTAATTAGATGGGTACTCTTGTTGCAAGAGTTTGATTTTGAGGTAAAAGATTGAAAGGGGACAAAGAATCAGGTTGCAGAACATTTGTCAAGGTTAGAGAAAGAAGGGAGACCTAAGTGTGAACTTGAGATCAATGAAGCATTTACTGATGAGTATGTTTTAGAAGCCTCTCAAGATCTTATTCAATGGTTCACTGACTTTGTGAACTATCTAGCAAGTGATATGATGCCTGAAGACATGAACTTCCACTAGAAAAGGAAGTTTCTCTATGATGTGAAGAAGTTCTATTGGGCTGAGCTATATTCGTTTTGGCTTTGTGCTAAAAACGTGATTAGGAGGTGTGTAGCTTAGGCGGAGATGTTGTATATTTTAGAGGCATTTCACTCCTCACCTTTTGGAGGACATCATGGAACCATCTATACTATGTGAAAGATTCTTCAGAGTGGGTATTACTGACCCACCATCCATCAGGACGCCGATGATTTTTTCAGGTCGTGTGATCAGTGGCAGCACCAAGGGAACATATCTAGAAAGCATGAGTTTCTAATAACCCCAATCTTAGAGATTGAGATATTTGACATATGGGGTATTGACTTCATGGGCCTTTTTGTTACCTCACATAGGTACAAGTACATCTTGGTGGCTATTGATTATATTTCCAAGTGGGTAGGAGCTATTGCTCTTCCCAACAATCAAGGAAACAGTGTCACTGCATTCTTGAAAAAGAATATATTCTCAAGATTTGGAACTCTAAGGGCTATCATCAGTGATGTGGGTTCTCACTTATGTAACCAGTTATTTAATGCATTGTTGGCCAAGTGTGGAGTCAAACATAAGGTTACTACACCCTATCATCCTCAGACGAGTGGGAAAGTTGAGGTTTCCAATCGGAAGATAAAGACCATACTAGTGACAACTGTGGATACTAATTGGACAGATTAGTCTAGGAGGTTGGATGATTCCTTATGGGCATACTGGACAGCTTACAAAGCACCAATAGGTATGTCAGCTAGTGTTTGGTAAAACTTGTCATCTTCCGGTTGAAATTGAGCATAAAGCACTCTGGGCTCTAAAGAAGCTGAACTTGAACTGGAGTAAAGCATATAAATTGAGGCTTGATCAACTGAATGAGATGGATGAGTTTAGACTTTGTGCATATAAGAGTTGGCATTATACAAAGAGTAAATGAAGCTACACCATGACAAGAAGATTCTGACAAAAGAAATCAGTCCTGGGGACTTAGTCTTGTTGTTCAATTCCAGACTCCACTTGTTTCCTGGCAAGTTGAAGTCAACGTGGGATGGTCCATTTAAGGTGATCCAAATGTTCACATATGGGGCCATTGAACTAGAGGGTCTAGATGGAAAGAATTTCAGCGTCAATGGATAGCGAGTTAAGTGGTACTTGGCCAATCCATAGGAGGTAAAATTGATCCATCTTGTGTACCTTGACAAAATCTAAGTAATCAAGATACTTGCATCATGCCACGATGTTAACTCAGGCGCTAATTAGGAGGCAACCCAAGGGGTAACTTGATAAAGTCTGAGTAGTCAAGTGACTCGCGTCGTGCCAGATGTTAAATCAAGCGCTACTTAGGAGACAACCCAAGATTTTTGTTGTATTTAAGCTCTATACAGTAGTTAGGATGTTTGACATGTGTTGAAGTGTGCAGGAATAGACAAGCAAAAAAAGAGAGGAACTGGATAAAAAAATTCTCCCATGAGTGACACGATGAACCGTGAAATTTCCCATGGTCCATGGGAAGCATCCGTGAATTTGAACCAGAGACTATAAAAGCTACTGGAAGAAACCCACAGCTTATGTCACGGACTGTGAACTAGTTCACGGACCGTGGCATAAACCGTCAGTTTTTAACCCTTGTGGAAATCCCACTATCTCAATTCCATGAGTTGGATGATGGATCATCGTGTCTGTGATGGCCCGTAAGATTTAAATTCGATGGGAACATGTAAGGAGTTCATAGTACCACCCATCATTTGGCACACGGACCATGAAGTCAAGTCATGGTCTGGGTCAATTTCTTTTAACACATTTGGCTTACCCAACCCGACCCGACTTGGCTATCTTTTCTCGATTGAATAAAATTAAAAGACCCAATCAATTAGGGTAAAACATTTTCAACTCTCCCACTCCCTCTACACTCCTTACTCAATTATAAATCCCTTTAAACATGAAAATCCCAATCTTTCCCATTTCTCTCAAAAAAATCAACGAGCAAAATTTATTTTTCTCCTTTTCACTGCACCAATCGAGTAAAAGCATGCACACACTCATACACTCCTCAAGATTAGTCAAAGAACTTATCCGACAAGGTACGGTATCACACCCTATCTTATTCGAGTTGTTCTTAGAAGCTTTCAACCTATGGGTTCTCATCTGTGCAATTTGAATTCATGTAAATAGTGGAACCCTAGGTGTGAGTTTGTGTTGAATGTAGAATTTGAAATTGATAGCATGTTTAAATTGTTTGGAATTATGAAAGTAGTAAAATATGTGATAAATATATGTTGGGACTATTATTTGTTCTAAAAATTAATTTACATTGGTTGGGTGATCCCACCCGTTGAGTCAGAGATCATTACGACATCATATATTCAAAAATGAATTTTGATAGTTTGTTTGCTTCCCAACTCCCATGATATTATTACAAACGATTAAAGGACGAAGTTTGAGTAACCCTGAGATTTTTTGTGTACGTGAGTATTTCACTTGTGTAAGTGCAATGATAGTAAAGGGTGGAATCTTGATTCTTCGGGGGATGCTTAGGGCCTTAAACTTGCTCGTTTCATTAAGCACTAATATTTATGCTTTGTAAGGGGTCGTAACCTCAAGTACATAGAGAAAAGAATTAAGTTTTTGATCATATGTGGCTTGACGGACCAAGCCACAGGTCATGGACTATCCCACAAGTCGTGGCTTGGCTCGTCATGAGCATCAAAAAGGAATTGAGTTTTGACCAAAACCCATGAATAGAGTTCACGGGTCATGAAGTGATCCACGAACCGTGATCCTCAACCGTGGGAAGGAAAAAGAGCATTTTTGAGCATTGTCCCATTATCATAGTTGGGTTCATGAGTTATGGGGAACCTCATGGACCGTGACGCCAACCATGGGATTTTAAATTGATTCTTAGTATGCACTGTCTCAATCCCGTGATTGGCCTGACGATCCATGAGTCATCTCACAACTCACCTCACAGGCCGTTGGTCACCCCAAGGTCCGTGAGCTATATAAAAAAAATTATTTTATCTATTATTTTCCTTCTTTTTTTGTATACTAATCTTTTTTGCCTGCAGGTACTCATGGAACTAAAGACTCCAGTATGTCGTAGGGGTATATGAAGATCTAAGGACACAACTCCATCTTGTCTTAAGGATCAACCCACTTATTTGAAGGATGAGGTGGAGGAGATAGAGGCATCTCAGCTCATGCAGAAGCTAAAGCAGACACCCCGCAAAGAACAAACACCTCGCTAGTCTGAAAAGGGAGTAGAAGCATCAGTAGGGTCTAGTAGATCCAATGAGGATGAATCAGATACCTCGGGGTCAGGTGCTAAACAAGTTGATGCACCAGAGTCTAGTGACAAAGGGTCAAGTTCTAAAATCTGTAGCAGCACAGAAAAGAGTGAGACCTTAGATACTACTGAAGAGTCGGGTGGGAGTCTAGTTCTTAAGAGAAAAAGACCATATATAGAGCAGGTTTGGTGGTAGATCGAAGGGGGAAAATAAAGGGACACTGCAGACGACCCATAGCTGAGGAAGCCATGATAAATTCTTCTGAGCTGCATGAATACCCTACCATTTATGATGTGTTTAGATACTACCAATTGGAGTGGGTCAACTGGCCATTGAGATACTACCAACCTGAGTTAGTACGAGAATTCTAAGCCAACTATGTAGCCGCACTTGACAACAGCTACAAAAAGGGCTAAAAAGCCAAAGATTTGCCAACCTTTGATAGTGTCCCAGTCCGCGGGGTCCAGGTGGACATCTCTGCACGAACCATCAACTGGATTATTTATGGGCCAGAATATATGGAGCCAGATAACACCTCCAACTATGACTACCAATATATGAACTAAGCAGCATATACTAGACGGTTGACACAGGTTTTAACCGAGACAAACCCAGAATGGTTGCATCAAGATAAGCCAAAGATCTTCAAACCTTTACTGAGCTTCAAAGCTAAGTTCTAGTGGGCCATGGTCCACCTCTACCTCATGCCTACAGGTGGTGAAAATCAGTTAACATAGGAGCAAACTGTGTTAATGGCGAGTCTTATGTCAAAGTTCAAGTTAAACTTTGGCTAAATTATTGCGGAAGAGATTCAGCAGCGGTTAACTAATATTGCCACATTATATCCATTCCTATGCCTAATTACTAAGTTGTGCTCAGATGTTGCAGTCCCACTTTTAGTTGGCATTGATCATGCTACCTTAGTCACCAAGATACATAGTATTGACAAAATGAGAGACAAAAACAAGCCACAGGTCCATAGTAGGTGGTCAACATCTGGGTCGGTAAAAACTATGACTATTATGATGCTTTCAAAATGCCTTCAAAAATGGGAACCATATGTCGATGGACTGCCTTCACCTCAAGGGAGTCTGAAGAAGGCCACCATCACAGCCACATGAGAGGAGGATGCAGTTACTTTAGGCTACCCCCATAGTTGAGCGGTATTGACACTCAAGATACTTATGTATCAGCCCTTGCTACAGATCCTTCTCCCTTCACCTCGACTGTTATAGCATTCACTATTGCATAGCCTCCAGAACTGACATCTATATATGCATTCACTCTGATGAATTTTGCCAAGTTCATGAAGAAATTAGAGTGGCTAAAGCGTCAGTTTAAAAAAATTTCTCATCAGTTGCAGTCGGCTGTAGATGCATCTATCAACGATGCTATTGCCCCATTCTATAATTTTCATAGTCATATTGATGCGATGGAGAAGCAAGTGAATGATAGACTCGGTGTTGTTGCCGCTCTAGAATTGATCAAACTGAATAAGGAGTTAACCCTATTTTCGGCCGAGGTTGTTGAATTACGAGCATGGCCGATGCATATGTGTACTGAGCACTTGTGTAACACCCCAGGATATGAACCAGCTACTGGACTATAATTAGCAGAAAAATTCAGAAAAATTCAAGTTTCCATGAACTACAGTTAAGATCACGGACCGTAGTATGGAACCACGGTCCATCATCTTAACCATAATTCCCATTTCCAGTAGACCTAGATTTGATACCCTAGGGACCACGAGTCAAATAACGGGCCGTAGTCCAGGACCACAAACCGTTATTTGACGCGTGGATCCAAAGACCAGAGGAGTACTAATTTCCTCCCTCAGAATCATAGACGGGATCACTGACCGTAGTTTAGAACCACGGTCCATCTTGTCACTCGTGGTTCCCTTTAATCAGAGGACCATCATTTTATGTGTAGAAACCACGAGTCAGACCACAGACCATACTTCAGAACAATGGTCCATCCTTTGACTCGTGGAATCCGCACACCAAAAGACCCTAAGCTAGAGTCCCAGGAACCACGAACCACACAATGAACCATTGGTTAGAACCACGGTCCATCCTGTGGAGTCATGGTTTCCTCATATCAGAGAACCTAAAGACTCTTGGACAGGACCACGACTCAGTTGATAGTCCGTCGTCCAGGACTACGGTCCGTCAACTAAGCCATGATCCCTGAGTAGCCATTTTGTCCGGCAGAATTCTTTTATTTTCTCCGGGGTATTCTAGACTTTTTCTACCTCTTTTAAGGCCTAAGCTACATTATTTTTGTTATTCTAAGCCTAATTAATTAGCCAAAAACTACCTAAATCACCTATTCTCCTAAAAATTTCAGACCTACAAAGAAAAGAAGAAAAAAGGCGACAGTTTTCTCTCAAGAACAGGCAGGAGGTCTTCTTCAAGCTCAACCCTAAACCCAAAGATTTCCTCCATAGATTCTTCTCCAGGTATGTGAGATTTCATCAATGGGTCCCTTTCACCCATTGAGTCCCTAGTATAAGCCAGTACTTCAGTTCTTCATAAATTATTTCAAACATAGGGTTCCTAAATATTAGGGATTCATTGTAATTTAGATTCTACTGCTTATATTGATATTTATTTCATGTGTCTTGGAGAATTAGTATAGTCACATGTATAGAATTCAATAACCCTAACTTTTATGCAAATTCAGTATTCCTAATCTATACTTGCTAGGCAGATAATTCGGACAGCCTTGTTTTAGAATAGAATGCTATCATGTTTTCAGTATATATGTATGTTGCATTCTCAGATAACTATCAGTGTATGAGCTATCAAGTACTTCAGCTTGTATTTTATTGCTTATATTCAGTTAGGATAAGACTTAGTACTGAGCGGATAACGGGATGAAGGCTTAGTTGTCAGATTAGGCTAAGACCTTTAGTAGCAGTCTCCAAGTCCCGGAACTACGGTGCCACCATAGGTATAGAAGGGGGTCAGCTGCCAGATTAGGCTGGTCACCCTTGTCCCTTGCGGAAATCAGTTAGTGGATCCACGTTAGTTTTGTTTGTACCCTTGGCAAGATATGAATTCCCTTCCATTCAGGGTTATAGGTTGGCCCCATAGTTAGCTCGACTTGGGATATGTTGGTTAATATTACCTCCCACAGTAAGACTCATATTGCTTTGACTATGTCCTTAGTATATATTTCAGTTATTCAGCCCATCATATTATATTATATGTTCATGTTAGTACTTGGTCATTGTATCCAACTTATTATCCAGTTTATGCTTTAGTATGTATTTCTATGTTCAGTTTCATGTTGTTTAACTTAGCTTCTATCTCGCATTCTCAATACATTAGAAGCACTGGCGCATACTTTTCTTCTTCATTATTTTATGATGTAGGATCAGGCGCTCAGCATCCAGACCGCGCTTAGATCAACTTCCAGTCCTACTCATCAGTTTCAGTGGTGATCCTTATAGTTCGAGGACAATAGACATGCTTTACTTTGCAGTCTTCTTATTTAAGTTTTCAGATTATTTGAGTTAGCTGGGGGCATGTCCCAGCAACTCGTATTAGTTAGAGGCTTTCAGACATAGATTAGATTCAGCTATTGAGTAGTTAGTGTTGTTTCTGTCATCACTATACTCTATATACATTTTTATATTCAGACATGTTTTGAGCTCTTCCCCACTTCAGATAATAAACTATATTTAGCTTTCTCACATTATATGTTTTTTATTGAAATTATCTAGATATGCCAGACCATGGGTTAGCTTGGGGCTTGTGACACTAAGCACCATGTTACCTCTAGGGGGTAGCCTGGGGCATGACAAACTTGGTATCAGAGCATTAGGTTCAAGTGTCCTAGGGTGTCTTAAAGCCGCGTCGAGTAGAGTCCTTTTCATGGGTGTGAAGCATGCCACACTTATAGGGGAGAATCTATGAGATGTCATTAGGAAAAAATTCCCTTCTTCTTTTCCCGCTCATGCTATAGAGTATGAAATCTATTTAATCTCCTTCTAACTCGTGCTCTGCACGTTTCATAAAATGCCTCCCCAAAGAGCCAACGCCAGGAATCAGCCGACACCAGCAGCTCCAGTAGACCCTCTGAATGAGAAAGTTACCCATGTTGTATTCAGAGATGCATTTCAAGTGCTTGCCCAAGCCATGACCGCACAGGTCAACCAGTAGGCTGTGGCACCAGCTCCACATCAACCCAACACTGCTGCAACAAGGATCCAATATTTCACTCGAATGAACCCTCCTGAATTTCATGGGTCCAAGTCAGAAGAGGATCCACAAGAGTTTCTTGATGACATTCAGAAGGTGAAAGATATTATGGGTGTCACTCCAGTCGAGAGTGCAGATTTAGCTGCCTATCAGCTGAAGGGAGTGGCTAATACGTGGTATCAACAGTGGAAGGAGTCCCGTTGTGCTAATATAGGTCCAGTGGATTGGAACCAGTTCAAGACTGCATGTTTGGACAAGTTCTTTGCACTTGAGCACAGGGAAGCCAGGGTCCAAGAGTTTATCAACTTGAAGAAAAATGATATGAGTTTGAAGGAGTACGCACTCAAGTTTACTCAGTTATCTAAGTATGCTCTGGCAATAGAAGATGACTCCAGAGCCCGTATGAGTAAGTTCGTATCTGGTGTGTCTAACACAGTAGTCAAGGAGTGCAAGACTGTTATGCTAGTCAAGGAAATGGATTTTTCCAAGTGGGTTACTTATGCTCAACAGATTGAGGAAGAGAAAATAAAAGAGAGGGGAGGAGACAGTAAGAGATCTAGGACAGGTGACTTCAGCTACTCTGAGCAGAGTTCAAAGGGTGGTAACCTCCCTCAGTTTCATTCAGAAATATTTATTTCCAGCTCTATCTTCTGCTAGTGCCCTAGTGCCTAAATTCAAGAAGGATCGATGGGATAGAGCGCGAGGCTCTAAGTCCCAAGGTACAGTTACTAGTGGGCATACTCATCTAGTGTGTAAGAAGTATGGTAGAAACCACCAGGGTTAGTGCATGACAGGTAGTGGAAATTGCTTTGGATGTGGTAAGCCTGGCCACATAATGAGGGATTATCTAGCAGCTTCTCAAAAGGGCAAGGATGTTCGCCCACATAATCAGGCCAACTCTGTAGTAGCTCCAGCGGGTTGCCCCCTTCAGCAGGGTGCCTCATCTGGTACAGGTAGTGGTCAGTGCCAGAATAGGTTGTATGCCTTTCAAGCTCGTCAGGACCAGGAGGACTCTCCCGATGTGGTCACGGGTATGTTGTGAGTCTTCTATTTAGATATTTATGCATTGTTAGATCTAGGGGCAATGCTTTTATTTGTAACTCCATATATAGTAGTAAATTTTGGTGTCAATCCAGAAATTCTCCCAGAACCATTCTCAATCTCTACTCCAATTGGTGACCTAGTTATAGCTAGACGGGTAAACAAAAACTGCCCTGTCACAGTTTTCCAGAAAGTCACCTCAGCAGATCTTGTAGAGTTAGAAATGATTGATTTTGATATCATTCTAGGAATGGATTGGTTACATTCATATTATGCCTTAGTCGATTGTAGAACTAGGATCATTTGATTTCAGTTTCCAAACGAGCCAGAATTAGGATGGAAGGGTAGTAACTCAGTGCCTGTAGGTCGATTCATCTCTTACCGTAAGGCTAAAAAAATGATTTCCAAAGGGTATATCTATCATCTTGTTCGGGTTGAGGATTCAAAATCTGAAACCCCAACTCTTTAGTTAGTACCAGTGGTGAATGAATTTCCAGAAGTGTTCCCTGAAGATCTTCCCGGAGTTCCTCCAAAAAGGGAAATCGACTTTGGAATAGATCTCCTTCCAAATACCCAACCTATTTTGATTCCTCCTTATAGAATGGCTCCAACTGAGCTTAAGGAACTGAAAGAACAGTTGAAAGGACTTTTAGATAAGGGCTTCATTAGACCCATCATTTCTCCATGGGGTGCTCTAGTTCTCTTCGTGTGTAAAAAAGATGATTCTCTCAGGATGTGCATCAACTACCGTCAGTTGAACAAAGTTACAATCAAGAATAAGTACCCCATCCCCAGGATTGATAACTTGTTTGACCAGCTTTAGGGTGCTAGTTGCTTCTCTAAGATAGACCTCTGATCCGGCTATCATCAGCTGAGAGTCAGAGATAGTGACATCCCAAAGTCGGCCTTCAAGACTCGGTATGGTCACTATGAATTTATCGTTATGTCTTTTGGACTAACCAATGCTCCTGCAGCATTCATGGACTTAATGAAAAGGGTGTTCAGATAATATTTGGACTTGTTTCTCATTGTCTTCATTAATGATATCCTTGTTTATTATCGAAATAAGGAGGAGCATGTGAATCATCTGAGGGTTGTTCTGCAGGCTCTCAAAGACCACCAGTTATTCGCCAAGTTCAGTAAGTGTGAATTCTGGTTGAAATCAGTTGATTTTCTTGGTCATGTGGTGTCTAGTGAAGGCATTTGAGTTGATTCTTAGAAGATTGAGGTAGTAAAGAACTAGCCTAGACCCACCTCTCTGACAGACATTAGGAGTTTCTTGGGTTTGGCTGGTTATTACAAGAGGTTTGTTGAAGGATTCTCATCCATAGCTACCCTATTGACCAAGCTGACTCAGAAAAAGGTCAAGTTTCAGTGGGTCAGATGAGTGTGAGAAGATCTTCTTAGAACTGAAGACCAGGTTGACTACAGCTTCCATTTTGACTCTACCAGAGGGTTCACATGGCTATGTGGTATTGTGATGCATCCAGGGTTGGCCTGGGTTATATTTTGATGCAGTAGGGTAAGGTCATAGCTTATGCTTCCAGACAGCTTAAGGTTCATGAGAAGAACTACCCTACTCATGACCTCGAACTTGCAATTGTTGTATTTTCCCTAATGATTTTGAGACACTACTTGTACGGTGTTCATGTTGATGTGTTCACAGATCATAAGAGCCTCCAGTATGTGTTCACCCAAAAAGAGTTGAATCTTTGTCAGAGAAGATGGCTTGAGTTCCTCAAAGATTATGATATGAACGTGCTCTACCATCCAGGTAAGACCAATGTAGTGGCTGACGCCCTTAGCAGATTGTCCATAGGTAGTGTGTTACATGTTGAGGAAGAGAAGAAAGAATTAGCCAGAGATGTTCATAGGCTTGCTCGCTTAGGAGTTTTCCTTATGAACACGAAAGATGGTGGTGTGATAGTCCAAAATGGGTCAGAATCTTCATTAGTAGTAGATGTTAAGGAGAAATAGGACTGTGATCCCATATTGCTTCAGTTGAAAGGTGCATTTCATCAGTAGAGAGTTGAGGTTTTCTCCCAAGGGGGAGATGGTGTGCTTCATTACCAGGATCGCTTATGTGTTCCTAATATGGGTGAGTTGAGGTAGCAGATCCTTACATAAGCCCATAAATCTAGGTATTCTATTCATCCCGGTGCTACTAAGATGTACTGTGATCTACGGGAAGTATATTGGTGGAAGTTATGAAAAGGGACATTGCAGATTTTGTGGCTAGGTGTCCCAACTGTCAGCAGGTTAAACTGGAACATCAGAAACCAGGAAGTGTGAATCAGGAGATTAGCATTTCTACTTGGAAATGGGAAGTTATCAACATGGATTTCATTATGGGTTTACCTCGCACTCGACAGCATAACTCCATTTGAGTGATAGTGGACAGAGGTACTAAGTCAGCTCACTACTTGGCTGTCAAGACTACAGATTCAGCGGAGGACTATGCCATACTCTACATCAGCGAGATAGTCAGGTTTCATGGGGATCCCTTGTCTGTCATCTCAGATAGGGGCCCTCAGTTTGCATCTCATTTTTGGAGATTATTTCAGAAAGGTCTTGGTAATCAGGTAAATCTCAGTACAATATTTCATCTGCCGATAGATGGTAAGGCATAGCGTACCATTCAAAACTTAGAGGACGTGTTGAGAGCTTGCGTGATCGATTTTAAGGGTAGTTGGGATGATCACCTACCTCTCATAGAGTTTGCCTATAATAACAAGTTTCATTCCAGTATTCAGATGGCCCCATATGAGGCACTCTATGGGCGTAGATGCAGGTCACCGGTTGATTGGTTCGAAGTAGGTAAAGCAGCCTTAGTTGGGACAAATTCGATTCTTGAGGCTATGGAGAAAGTTCATCTCATCATAGATAGACTAAAGACAGCTCAGAGTTGTCAGAAGTCCTATGCAAACGTAAGGACAAGGGACTCAGAGTTCAAAATCGATGATTGGGTCTTCCTAAAAGTGTCACCCATGAAGAGGGTGATGAGGTTTGGCAAGAAAGGGAAGCTAAGTCCCATATATGTAGGTCCTTACATAATTTTGAAAAGGGTTGGTAGTGTGGCTTATGAGTTAGAGTTTCCAGCAGAACTAGCAGCGGTTTATCCCGTCTTTCACATTTTCTTGTTGAAAAAGTATGTGGGTGATCCAGTATCGATAGTACCTTTAGAGAGTGTGGTTGTGAAGGATAGCCTCACCTATGAGGAGGTTCCAGTTGAGATTCTTGATCGTCAGGTTTGTAGGTTGATAAATAAGAAAGTCACTTCAGTAAAAGTTTTATGGAGGAATCAGTCCGTAGAAGGAGCTACTTGGGAAGCAGAAGCAGCCATGATGGCCAAGTACCCTCACCTCTTATCCTCCAATTCAATTTCAACTTGAGGTAATAGTTCCTCTCTAGCCTCTCAATTTACTCTTGTGTAATTCAGTCTTAGTATATTTTTTCCCTCAGTTATCCTTGCATTTCAGCATGTTTTTATGTCCATAGAACTCAACTCAATTAGATATCAGCTTCTAGTACTCAGTTGGTAGGGATTGCAACTCTTTTCCTCCAAACTCAACTTGTCTAGTATTCATTCAAGGACGAATGCTCCCAAGGGGGAGATATTTTAACACCCCAGGATATGAACTAGATAATGGACTGTACTCAGTAGAAAAATTCAGAAAAATTCAAGTTTCCAAGAACCACAATTAAGATCACAGACCGTAGTATGGAACCACGGTCCGTCGTCTTGACCGTAATTCCTATTTCCAGTAGACCAAGAGTTGATGCCCCAAGGACCATGTGTAAAATAAAGGGCCATAGTCCAGGACCACAAACCATCATTTGACTTGTGGATCCAAATACCAGAGGAGTACCAATTTCCTCCCTCAGAACCATAGACGGGATCACAGACCGTAGTTTAGAACCACGGTCCATCCTGTCACTCGTGGTTCTCCTTAATCAAAGGACCATCATTTCATGACCAGAAACCACGAGTCAGACCATGAACCGTAATTCAGAAAAACGATCCATCCTTTGACTCGTGGAATCCGCAGACTAGAAGACCCTCAGCTAGGGTCCCAGGAACCACGAACCACACAATGAACTATTGTTCAGAACCACGGTTCATCTTATGGAGTCGTGGTTTCCTCAGATCAAAGAATGCCAAGACTCCTGGACAGGACCACAACTCAGTTGATGGTCCGTCGTCTAGGACTATGGTACATCAACCAAGTCGTGATCCCTGAGTCGCGATTTTGTCCAGCATAATTCTTTTATTTTCCCAGGGGCATTTTGGACTTTTCCTTTCTCTTTTAAGGCCTAAGCTATAACGTTTTGGGTTATTCTAAGCCTAATTAATTAGTCAAAAGCTACCTAAATCATCTATTCTCTAAAATCATCAGACTTAGAAAGAAAAGAAGAAAAAGAGGCGATAGTTTTCTCTTAAGAACAAACAGGAGGTCTTCTTCAACCTCAGCCCTAAACCCAAAGATTTCCTCCATAGATTCTTCTCCAGGTATGTGGGATTTCATCAATGAGTTCCTTTCACCCATTGAGTCCCTAATTTAAGCCAGTACTTTAGTTCTCCATGAATTTGTTCAAACCTAGGGTTCCTAAATCTTAGGGATTTATTGTAATTTAGATTCTACTGCTTATATTCATATTTATTTCATGTTTCTTAGAGAATTAGTATAGTCACATGTACAGAATTCAGTAATCCTAACTTGTATGCAAATTCAGTATTCCTAATCTATACTTGCTAGGCAGATAATTCAGACAGCCATGTTTCAGAATAGAATGCTATCATGTTTTCAGTATATATGTATGTTGCATTCTCAGATAACTATCAGTGTATGAGCTATCCAGTACTTCACCTTGTATTTTATTGCTTACATTCAGTAAGGAGAAGACTTAGTACTGAGCGGATAACGGGATGAAGACTTAGTTGTCAGATTAGGCTAAGACCTTTAGTAGCCGTCCCCAAGTCCCGAAACTATGGTGCCACCGTAGGTATAGAATGGGGTCAACTGCCAGATTAGGCTGGTCGCTCTTGTCCCTTGTGGAAAATATTTAGTGGATCCACGTTAGTTTTTTTTGTACCCTTGGCAAGGTATGAATGCCCTTCCATTCAAGGTTACAGGTTGGCCCCACAGTTAGCTCGACTTGGGATATGTCGGTTAATAGTACCTCCCAAAGTAAGACTCATATTGCTTTGACTATGTCCTTAGTATATATTTCAATTATTCAGCCCATCATATTATATTATATGTTCATGTTAGTACTTGGTCATTGTATCCAGCTTGGTATCCAGTTTATGCTTCAGTATGTATTTCTATGTTCAGTTTTATATTGTTCGGTTTAGCTTCTATCCCTCATACTCAGTACATTCAAAGTATTGACGCATAATTTTGTGCTACATCATTTTATGATGTAGGTTCAGACGCTCAGCATCAAGACTGCTCTTAGATCGACTTCCAGTCCTACTCAGCAGTTTCAGTGGTGAGTCTTCATAGTTTGAGGATGATAGACATGCTTTACTTTTCATTCTTCTTATTTCAGTTTTCAGATTATTTGAGTTAGCTGGGGGCATGTCCCAGCAACTCGTATCAGTTAGAGGCATTCAGACATAGATTAGATTCAGCTATTGAGTAGATAGTGTTTTTTCTGTCATCACTATACTTTATATACATTTTATATTCAGACATATTTTGGGCTCTTCCCCACTTCAAATATTAAACTATTTTCAGCTTCCGCACAGTATATATTTTTAATTAAAATTGTCTAGATATGCCAGACCATGGGTTAGCTTGGGGTCACTTGTGACACTAAGTACCGTGTTACGTCTAAGGGTTAGCCTTGAGGCGTGACAACTTGGTAGAGATGCTTGAGGATGAGGATCCATTATTGATCGGCTTGATGTCCTAAGTAAAGCCGGCGACTGGTAAGCGAGCTTGTGAAGATGACGATGAGGATAATGATCAGTTTAAGAGAAAGAAGTTGGAGGACAAAATAGTAAAGGATACGATGCGGTGCTCGAGGGATGAGTATTATGGAGTTCCCAGTGCACCGGGTGAGTCATCTTGCAAGCACAGAGAGTGCTATACCTTTTATAGACTAAATTGCGAGAGAGTCAGGTACTGATGCAATTACTGATGCTACTATTTCTACTATAAGATCCACACCATCAACCTCGTATGTGACACCGGACGCTGATGCTTCGGCATCCCAGGTATATTCTCGCCTTTCACGCATTTACCATTTTTCTAGTGTATTTGGGACAATGCATATCTCTTTTTGGTGGGGTGGGGGCAGTTTGTAGTGTATCTTGGCAAAGTCTTGAGTAGTCAAGATACACACATCATGCCTTAATATTAAATTAGATTTTGCTTGAGAGGCAACCCAAGGGGTACCTCGAATATCCGCGTCCTTTGGATTTTCTTATTGTGTTCTTTTCCTGAGGACTTTTATTTTTGTTGAACCAGCATGTTTAGGATGTGTGATGTCTTAGGTAGATGTAGCTAGGAGAACTTTGGCATGGCATAAACTGGCACACATGAACTGATTTGAACTGCTTTTGATGAATAAATTGAGACCCTTCCAAAAAAATTTATATGTGCTTCAAGATTGACATGTTAACCTGTTAGGCTCAGTTTTTGATATTGTGCATATTGATTTAGATAACTATTTCTAAACTGGCATGCCAACTGGATAAATGATAATTAGTAATGTAATCATGTGCCATGTGTGTGAGGTACTCTAGTTCAGTTTTTACTCTGTATGTGCAATCTAGAACTTGTCAATTAGTCTTGCTGTTGTTACATGATCAAAAGGTTAGGAAAGGATCATAGGGCTTCTTTGTATAAGCCACTCAGACCCAAAATAACTGACCAAATGATATGTATGTCCCTAGATCCCTACGTTGAGCCGTTAGTCATTTCTTTGATTAGCCTGATAGCCATCCCAGCTTCACTTAAGTAGATCCATTTTTGGCCCTGGTCCCTCCTTTGATACTAAGCTTTAACTTAGGTGATTAGCAAATTTCCTAAGTTGAGGGTGGTTGATATTGGTAAAAATGGAAAGGAGAGTTGGGAAGAAAAAGAAAAGAAGAAGAATCATAGAAATGGGGTGTGGTAAGCTTGAAGAGAAAAAGAAAAGAAAGAAAGAGAAAAAAAGTGAAGAAAAATACAGAAAATATGTAGCACAAAAAGAAAAGAGCTAGAAAGTTAGAAAAAAAACCACAACCGAGCTAATTGAAATGCAATGAGGGAAGGGAAGAAAAAAAGGCTGAGAAAAAAAAGTGTAGTGTCCAAGGAGGGTTGAGTCACTTATTCAAATCTACCATAACCATTCCTAAGCCTACACTATAAAAATAGCAAATTCCTATAGTGATCCTAATGCGACTGTTCTATGATGGAAGCATAGAAAATAAGGGCAAGCCTATGGTATGTGTACATGCATTGTTTAAACTTTTTTGTGAGTGTGAGCACACTTTAAATATACCATCCCTTTGTTTGTTGCATATATATATGTGAGGGACGTTCTTTGATGTGTGAGAGAACTAGGGTAACATTATCTAATTTCTATGTATAAATTCGTGTGTCACTGGTGTATACTCAGTTGTCTGTCAATAGCTCAATGTCATTCTTTGATCCTTCAATGTTAGGTCCGATGCTTTAAAATTATGTACACTTGTTTTCAAGGAAAAATGTGTTGCCAAGTGCTCGTAAAAATAGTTGTAGGTTTCCTAGTCTGTTGATGCCTAAGAGTCGCAGTTGAGTCTTGTTTGGTTGTTTGAAGACAAGCAAAGATTCTAAGTTGAGAGTGTTGATGTGCCAGAATTTCATGACACTCTCGACGCTTAAAACTAAGTATCTTTGGAGTTCTTAGGTGTGTTTTTGTTAGATATGATTTTTGTTTTCTACATGTGCAGAGAAACTGCCTTTGGGCATAGAAGTTGTGAATTCTGGTGAAAAATAGTGTCCCACAAGTCATAAAGTACCTCACGGTCTGTGAGTGTAGTCATGGGATTGTTCCAGAAGAAAAAAAGAAGTATAATCCACCCGATGGATACCTTTAGCAGACCGTAGGACATGCCAAGAGCCATCAAATCCTATCATAAATTTGTTCCAGTCATCCTTATAAGATAAAATTCAACCAATGAACTTCTTTGATAAACCGTGAGATGTGCCATGAGCCATCGAGTCCAAATTGTGACATAGAGATAGAGAAGGTTGCAAGTTAGACATTGATCGACGAAAGCCTTTGACGGACCATGAGATGTACCACATGCCTTCGGCTTGAGCCTTGGGATCGAGGCAGAGCTTTATTGGAGAAACTGAAGAGAAGTTCACGATTTACCTCAATGAACCGTGGAGCACTCGACAGGCCGTGAGGTGAACCGTGAGACGTATCCCTGTTATTGAAACCCAATTTTTATCCTCCACATTACGAATTAATCTTGAGCCTTTTGAATTTTAAATAATTTTTGAAATAATTATTTTGTAAAAAATGGGATGAATTTTTTTCCAAATCAGCTTTATAATAGTTTTGAGTATGAATTTATATTTTTCATATTTAATTATGTGAAATTTATATAAGTTTACTTGAAAAACTATTTTAAAGTCTAATTTCATAAGAAAATCCTTTTGAAATTAAAAATGTTTGATTTTCCTCCAAATTGATTAAAATTAGAGGTTAACTGAATAATTAATTTCATACTGAGGTAATTGTGTTTTAAATAATTATTTCAAATCATTTAAATTAAATAAGCTCAAGAATTGATTCGTCTCTATTTTAATCCTAGCCTAATTTCTCAAAATTATTTCAATTCTGGCCAAATATCATCAAATTACCCCTAATTTGACTACCTCTTAAACTTAAAATGGTCACATTTCGCAAAATGTGGCCAAAACCTAAACCACCCTTGCACCTTTTGCTTTAGCCAACATATTGGGCCAATTGACCCGCCGGCCTACTCCTTTCTCTCCCCATTTGAACGCCTGACCCGGCCCATCCCGTTATATGGTCAGCATATACACACATATTATTCCCTCATGATATATACTCCCAACACTCACGTGCTTCTCACCTCCCAAAAAGAACCCACAAACCAAAATCGACGCTCCCCAAAACTCTTCTCTCGTCTTCATCGTTCTTTTTAGTACATTAACCTAGAACAACAAAACCAACGAACCCAAGCTCCACACAAAATGCAACAGTAAACAACTCCAGAAAATGATGCCAGCCCGTCAAAACCCCATCCAATCTCTTTCGTCTCTGTTAAATCTGTGTTGGCAAGGTCACGAACCTTCTAGAAATCCTTAGGTGTTGTTCCCTCTGCGAAATTAGGGGAAATTCATACAAACTTGTACCATTGCTTTGCTGTGAGGGCTTATCCGCTCAAGGATTTCAAAATCCCTCACGAAATTCCTAAAAACCCCTCCGAAATTAGCTACCCCACATCGAAAATCAGACCTCAAAATCCCCTCAATCCTCTCCTATAAATAGCCTCTCCTTCTAAAGGGATGAGGAGGCTGGCTTTGGTGATTCTTTTGAGACTTTTTTGGAGAGTCGATCTCTGGCTCACAAGAGTTCCGAAGCATTTTCGAAGCTGAAAAAGGGTGTTTCTAGGGCCGAAAATTCTATAAGACTCCTTTGAGCGTAAATTTTTAGCTAAGAAATCTCGAAGTTTGATTTCCGGCGGTGGTAAAGTTTTATGACGAGGGCTCGAGTCCCAGGAGCTGCTCCGAAAAATATAATTCCCCTGCTCTTTTCTCTATTTTGTCGTTCTCTTTTGGTTCTACAGATAGTTAAATAGCTATATAGTTAGTTTTAGGTATGAGTATTTGCTTAAGAGTGTTATGATCTAGTTGATTTGTGCTAGTTGTCTGCTTCATTTCTTCTCAACATGTAGCCTTTTATAATTTTCTGTTGTAGGCTTGAAATACGCTAAGATTATTTCGATTTAGTAGATGCTTTGCATTTCTCTTTCATTTCTGTTTATGATTTTTATTTCAAAACATTGAATCTTTGTTTGAGTTTTATGTCCCGTTCACGTTGCTTTTTTTTTAAGAAACGTCGGAATATATTCTTCCCGTCTACTAAGCGGTGATTAGAATTTGGAACAAAGTATTAAACCTATCATGATTCTGTGGTAAAATGTGTAGTTTTAAGTTCTCCTGCTGCATGAATCTTTCGACTAGTCAAGTTATCAAAATGTTTAGCTTAATAACGTATTTAAGTTTGGCTTCTTTAACCTGTTTAGCTATGGCGTTACTGTGCGATTAGTTCAGCAAGTAAAAATTGAAACAAATCATTCTTCCTTCCTCAAAGTCTTCTTTTCCATTTGGTGTTCAACTTGCAACTATTCTTGTTTTAGAAATTGTTAAAATCTGCAACTCCCCAATAAGACTAGTTCTGGTTGTTGCTGATAAATATGATTAAGGGAATAATAAAACCCAATCTCCCTGCCTCATCGTTTGAAAAAGGAATGTTTTGATCATGTTCTTCCTCAATGAGTTGGCAGATAGCTATATTTATGAAATGTTTTGGTTGCTTCATTTTGAAATACTTTAATCTCAATAAGTTTGTAGTAGCTCACGTTCTGCACCATTTGGTGTGGAATTTTCCTGCTTGTTTCATAAAGTAACATATATATCCTATCACTTTAAGTTCAGTTTTCATGTTCACCACATATGGTATGGTTTCTGTATTTATCCATTTGCCAAGTTATTCTAGTCTAAATACTGCTTCGATAATCTTTTAAGATAATATGCTTTCTTCACATGATCTGAATATGGTGTCCCTTTTGGATTTAATTGCTTGTACCCTTTTCAAATTGCTGAAATGGCTTTAAGCCAATATTAACTTTCACTAAGCATTAGAATCTGAACTCATTTGTTTAAGTCATTTCTCTATTGATATTAATCCTTCTCTTTTCTTTGTGCATGATAATGTCGAGTTCAATTGGGACTCTTGCTCTTCTCTTGCATCTCTTTGCTGAGTTAAGACTCAAGACGTTCCTACCGAGTCAGCCTCGTCTCCTAGTCAAAAATAGAAGCAACATTATGGGTAAAGGCTCAAAAGAGCAGCGGCAACAATTTTAATGGACCTCAAGTTTAATATAGTTTAGGATAGGTGTTGGACGGGTGGTCCAATATTGATTAAGCAAAGGCTTAGTCAACATTCTTCCCTCTTTAATTTATTTATATAAATTTTCTCTAGATTTGTTTTTGTATGATTGTTTATTTCTAACTTTTTTTTAGTTTAGTTAAAATTCTCAAAAGAAGAACCTTTTTCGTTTAATTTCCTTAAATGAATTCACTGGTTCCGAATTATTGTCATGGGTTTCAACTTTTACAGTTGGCTCACTAACCAAGTCATTTTATTACCAAACTAGTATTCTTATAATAGTATTTTCTTGAGCATATTAAATATAATTTCTTAGATATATTTATACAATTACAATCTTACTTCTCTATACAATATGTTCAGTTAAAAGAAGTTCATGAAATTAAATTAAAAACTAATCATGTGATTATTGAATAACTTTTAGATGAAATAAACATATCATCTTCATTCTTTTGTGAACAAATGTTCCTAAAATGTAACATGATTGAAAATAAATATAAATAACTTAAAAAGAGTTAATTAATAATTTTTTTGAAGTGACGAAATTATACTATAAAAAAGCAAGTCATTCAATTTTTAGTCATGAAAATTTAGTGCACAAAACAGTGTAACTTTAACTTTCTATTTTCACTAATTTAACTTTTTTTAACTTTCTATTTTCACTAATTTAACTTTTATTATTTATTGAAAGGAAAAAGATAAAATTATTGAATTCACCTTTTCTTATCACTTGTATACAATTTTGGAAAGAGGGAGTATATTTATTGAATGTAATCAACCCAAAACATGATAATATGAATGGTGTTAATTTGATTTCAATCCTAAATATCCACAATAGAGGTGTTGTTTACGAATCAAATGAATATTTTAAAAATGTGTTGTCCTTAAATTAATATTTTTCTGGTTCAACAAACTCAATAAGAATTTCTTGCCAATATTTTAATTTTCAAATTTGAATTACTTTATTATCTAAATAGATCCTTAATCTTCATGACTTAGATATTATCAATTACTAATTAATTTTGATCAAAATCTGATTTACCCAAAGATGGAATAAATTTATGTAAGTTGAATATTTGGTTTATGAAATATCTTATCTTTATTTTATTATTTTTTACTTTAGATAACAATTCAACCTGACCTTGATCTTTATATGAACTTTTGGACAATATCTTATCTTCATGGAATTTTTTAATATTTTTTTTTGTAAAATTAGGTTGTACGATTTGGTGCCATAATCATATTATCTGAACTTTCAGCCATCATTGATATATTGTTGATGAGCTTCTCCGGAATAGTAGGCATATTTTATTGGATGTGAAATTAAAAAAAATATTAATAATGTGATAGTATAATATTGTTGAATAATTGTCTTGAATTCAAACTCATAAGGTTTAACCCACGTTCAAAACTATTGCACTCCATTATCCTGCAAAATTATAGAGTTCAAAATAACTAAATGAAAATCCAGAAAGCAATATACAAAATTTAAAAATAATTAATAATAACTAAAAAGTTGAGTGTATATAAGGAATATAAATTAAAAAAACATGATTTGGTAAATAAAGAAACTGTGTTCAGAGAAAATTCTTACAAAACAGAACAAAAAAAACCAAATGAATCAAAATGAAAATGTATTACGTAGGATAAAGTACCATACAAATCAAGTAAAAAAAAAAAACTGAAAAGAGAGTGAATATTAAGGGAGAGAATGAATCAAATGAATAAATAGGTTAGTGGGTGCCTTTATTATAGGGAATTAATGTAAGAGGCAGTTACATAACTACTCCTCAATAAGCAAGATGTGTGTCGTGAGTTTTTTTTATGTTTGCAATATTTTTTTTGAATTTTGAAATTGGAATATTTAGATGACACTTGGAGCTTAGGAGTATTTTGTTTTTCTCTTATACTAATTTGAATTTGAATTGACAATTCTTTTATTCTGTTTTTTTCTTTCTGACTGTACACTGTTTTTTTTATATATTTTAAATTTAGAATTGCGGTGATTACACTTGTCACTCTAATAGCGTTTTGTCTCTCCTATTATATATAGATAGATGGTTTTTGGTAAATCAAACAAGCAATTTCTTTCTTTCACATAATAAAGTTTTCCTTTAAAGTTAGTCAAAATTAAAGTTAGTTTAAAGAAAGACCGGATAACCACAAGTTAGCAGATATCCCGGGTGCCTTTAAAACCTTCTCGGGATATTAATATGAACCTCTTACCTCGAATTTCTTAAATTTTTTAAAGTTTTTTTTTTTAAGATTTTAAAGATTTTTTCAAAGGTTTTCTTAATTTTTCTTTAATTAATTAAGTGACGACTCTTCTTTAATTGAAAAATATTTTGAAACATTAACTTGGTTTTCGAAATGAATTTTCAAAAGTCAAACGTAACCATTTTTCCCGAAAACAGAAATGGCGACTCTGCTGGGGATTTTCAACTAGGTTCTAACCTTATTGTTTTTACTAACTTATTTGCCTAACTATTCGAATTGTAATAATTAGTAAACTTTATTGCTTTCATTATTTGTTTACTTTTTCGCAAAATATAAATTGTTCATGACATTTTTCGTCTCTCTTGGCAAAGCATTAGAATGCTTAGGGGGAAAAAGGCGATTATGCAAGTATTTACAATCGTTCTTGACAAAAAATATAATTTTTCAAAACAGACGAGTGAAATAGTTGACTCGCGGTCGGTTAACGGTCACTTGTTTTAGCCTGTGGTTGTCCGCCCGGGTTCCCGGTCAATTTCAAAACCTATTCTAGTAAACCCAGGATAGAGCCAAACCAAATCCCAAAATATGCATTGGCCTAGGACGTCTTAATATCCAAGGGATATTAAGTCCACTAGTAAGACCACCCTGTGTTCGAAAAGACCCATGGCCCGAAAGAACAATCATCCCTTATGTGTTTAATTGAAGGATGTGATGTTAGGTTGTACGAACCATTGACCCCTGGGGTTGAGAATTTTTAGATAGTTCTTTATTATCAAGGGTAGATTGCCATCCGAAAGGCGCTCGAAATTTCAAGAAGTACAAGAAGTTCGAGAATTAAGGACCAGCCACAGTGGCCTAGTTTAGGATTGTACCCCTGTGTGGGACTAATTTTTGATGTACATTCCTTTTTCTCTCATTTTGTATCCTCGTTTCATTTAATCGGTTTGTATATAATATTTTCGGAGGCAATGTAATATTTACAAACGACATGCATATCCTTCAATTCGTTAGGTCTACCTTTGGCATAAAAAGGTCACATATATGTATAGGACGCGCTATGAACTGTGATGTGATATAACTGTCTTACATACTTATGTGCAATTCCCAAATCAAACGTGAATTTATCCACTATTAATTCAATAATTTTAGAACCCATAGGCAGGATATAAGCCCACCATGCAATATCTGATCAAAATCACTCTTGGAGTTCTTCAAATTTCCCAGATTACAAAAAATCCAAAGCCTCCTTAAAATTCTCTTCAATGAACTTACCATATCCAAACTACAGGGTCCATCCCCTATATCAACAAATTCTCATTTCCCCCCTTTTTGGCAAAGGAAATTAAAGAACTTTTTCTTGACTCAAAAAATCAAAATACATCACGAGTCAACCTTTTTGTCAAGTCACTCATTCACGGATAAATTTCTGTCTGTTTGAGTCTGTCAATACTCACTCGTGGATTGATTCGCCTTGAATAAAGCAATATTTGTTTGTTTACGTTCTGTCAAATATCTTGTATTATTTACCATGAATAAAATCTAACATGGTTGCCTTTTTGAGTTATTTTTCTGTAACAGGTAAAAACTAAGAAAACTGATCTGTGTTGAAAAAATACCAAAACATACTCAAAGCATCCTCCTCTGGTCGTAGCTTGATAAGAGAAAGATGACTGGTAATACTAAGGAAACTAGGTTGACCGACGTGGTTATACAAGAGTCAATCCTAGTAGATCAGAGTGAGCTGATTGCACAGCTAATACAAAAAATTGATGAGATGGGGAAAGAAATGCGAAGAAACAGAGAATTAACTAGGATGACCAATGCCATAAATACTCCAAAATCTAGCGAAATGAGGCCTCCGCTTCATCTTCCTTCTCTAAGTTCTCCAGAATTGGAATGTTTTCCTACCCGCTCCAATGCCCCCGCTTCCTCAACTCCTAGACCACCCACCATTGATTTGATCGCTCCAAATCCATTTTCTGCTAACACCTCACATCAAGTTTCTTCTTTTCTTGTCCAGCATGCTAATCGAAGCAACAATCCAAGCACTCACAACGTCCCTCCAAATGCCTATATTCCTTCTACGTACCAGAATAACAATTCAAATTTCAACAATCCACAAAACATTACCTCCACATACCAAAACTCCACTCTAACTATCCCTCACCTATCACCTATCTAAAGTGTGCCACCCACCACCCTTCATGCCGCTACACTTTAACCCTACATTACTTTTTCAGAAAATCCCGAGCTAGATCATTATGAGAAAAAAGAGAGGAAATTGAAATTTATGGAGGATAAGCATGATAAGGACATGATGTTACTAAAAGAAGAGATAAACAAGATCAAATAATCATGGAGTTCGCCTGACAAAGTAGAATTCATCTATGATAATCTTTGTATCTATCCAGATTTGAAACTGTCTGTGTCACGACTCGATTTCTCGGTCATGATGGCACCTACAACCCCCCAGTAGGCGAACCAATCCCCGTAGCCCAGAACAGTTAGTAATGGGATACTATCTAACAAATAAGTGGAAGAACAATTTAATAAGCAAAAGTAAGGGAACAAGATGAAGAGAATAGATAACAGGAATATATATATACATATGTGGAAGCTAAATCAAACCCCAAAACTTGGTATCATAGTATAGAGCCAGAACTATATACATGGAGTGGAAATGATCCAAAGTAATATATACAGATATCTCTGAATGGTAATAGAGTACATAAAGCAAAAGATAAACTAAAGCTAAGCTCCGATCCCTAAGAGCTCACCCTCAGTCTGAAGTAGTCCCCAAAAGATCTCCGAGCACGAATCACGATGATCTAGCAGTGATGGCCCACGCTAAGATCTACACCAGAAGATGCAGAAGTCGGGTGAGCACCAAATGTGAAGCATAAAGTACCCAGTAGGTATCATAGGCCGACTGGGCACATATAAGATAAAAGCGTAGTAACAGACAGAATAGAAGCAAGTAAGCATAGAAATCAACAAAAGGTACACAGGAACTTGCCCAAAGGGAAGTCAATAGACCAACATGAGAGGCCAGCAAGCAGAATATATATACAACAGGCACAAGTGTAAGTAAGAAACAACGCACTTGGGATATTTGCAATAACAGTATATACATAATAAGTTTATGAAATGAACGGTATACCGGTAACCTCAAGTGTATGAGAAAGAGGGGAAAAGTAATGATAGGCATGCTCGGAGACAGGAATCAAACTCAACTAATCATATCAATTCTCAAATACAGGAACTAACAGCCTAGCAGTAACCAATTTCATACTTAACCATAACAGGCAACAATTCTGTAAGTAAATAACAAGAGTCTACCTACAGTCTCCCAGCCGCCCATACAACCGAGAAACACAAACAAGTGAAAACAAACCCTCTGGAATCCCATACTACCAGAGTGTACAATCAACAAATAGCAAACAAGGGTGGAGCCTCAAACAATGAATGATATGATGCATGAAGATCTCAAGTGAAATGGTATCTTTGTATATACCTCATCCGGTGCCGATCGGGCCCAGCAGGTACGTTCCATAGAAGAACACTGCCCGTATACCTCTACTTCACCGTATACCCTCCCTCGGGCACATGCATCCCGAAACCCCAGGCCCGGATGGAAAGGTCCATGGAGGCCCCGGACCCTATAATAAAACTCAGTATCAAGACATATCATTCGGAAGCAAGTTCGGGATCAAGATAGAGACCCAGTCTCGAGTATGCATTCCCAGACCTTGTCCAGGACTAAAATAGTGGGAAAATACCTCAAAAACCCCTCTAAAGGTGCCCGAGCATAACCGGGTCTAAACAATAGAAAGTCATCTCGGGTGCTTGATTCGACCGAGGCTAAAAACCATCCCAATTTAATAAAAAACTCAACTAGCACCCCGGCCCTGCCGAGTCTAGCATTAATAGTAAATCTGGTGATAGAAATCATAATTTGACCTTCTTTTACCCCAAGAATATTCACAATTTAAATCAAACCATTTCCAATTCATTTCTATCAAAAACGGGCTTCCGGGGCCATGCAAGGTTTAAAAAATAATTCCAGTAGGCCCAAAGCCAAAACCATAGTAAAAAATGAATAAAGCCCATTTTTATATGCATGGAAATGAATGATATACACAAATAGCTGCCCAGCAGCTCACAATCAACCTCTCGGCCCTGCACAGGCCCACAGCTACTCAGCAAGCATAACCAGCCTAGAAGGATAATTCTATGCCCGGGACTCGCGGACATTCTCAATATCCCACCTTCTATGTTCCAGAGTCAACAAGGCCTCACAGGACCACAAGGGTAAATAAAATGTATCGGCAAGTACTACAAGCATCGGAGGAACAAAAGTAGGCGGACATGAATAAAGCGGTCAAGGTTTGTGGTACCAACCTAATAAAACCAACCCAAGGATGCCCATTAATATAATTTTATCCTATATATGCGGAGTCTAGGTAAAATAAATCATAACCTACTTGTCATCCGATGATTAGCTGGGGGGACGGCGTCGTCCAGGCTTGAACTGCTCCGAGAAGCTCTAAATCACAAAAATGCCTTCCACCGAACGTCCAAATGCCCGTAGTTTCTTCATGGAAATTGTTCCTTACGTCTTAAGCTCCGCAAACACTATATATACGTAGCTTATACTCACCTATAAACAATTCATAATTAAGCTTAAATTGGCAGATTTTCCAAAAGGATCATAACGTGATGAAATATCCGTAGAACTTCATAAAAATGATCATAAAAGATCCCCGAGATGGTTACCTCAGCAAAACAAGTATAAATCTTCAAGAACCACCAAGAAATACCAAGTCCTATCTTCTGAAACCAGCTCCAAATGTGGCTTATCGAAGAGGAAAATGATTGACACGCGTAGAGATCGCGTTTCTAGGCATGGGGCAAACCTTAGTGATAGAAATCATCAAAAATGCACCTTGATCACTAAAGAACTCTCTTGGAACCCTCCCTTATGTTTTTTCTCTGTTTCAGAACTGTTTTGGAGTTTTAAAACGTGAATTTGAAGCTTTAAATCGATTTTGACCCGACCCGATTCGTGACCCAGTTTCTTCCCACACAGTCCGCGGTAAAACATTCATAACCTTTTACTCCGAGATTGGTTTGACGTGAGGTTTTATGCGTTGGAAACTAGACTCGTAGACCTTCAATTTGGTAGGTCGGGGGACTTCTAACTCTTTATATATTGAGAGAAAAGCTCTGAGATATTTGACCCAAAGTTCAGAAAATTTATTAAAGAAACTTACGATAACTTTTGCCGACTTGCTTGAATTCAAAACCTATCATACGACCATAAAAACCAAACAAATGGCCCGGGCACCGAACTACCAGTTCCGACAAGCCTTAAATGACTTGGGGCCGCTACAGGCAAGCTCTAACAGTACAAGAAAGGCAGAAATACGTAAATAAACAAAAGGGTCATTACATCATTCACTACTAAAATGACTTTCGTCCTCAAAAGTCAAGAACAAGGAAGTACCTTAAGGCTCGAACAGCTGCGGATACTGAGCCCGCATTTCTCTCTCGGTCTCCCAGGTAGCCTCCTCAACTGGACGGTGCCTCCACTGAACCTTGACAACCGGGATCTCTCGAGACCTCAATCTCCTAACATCTCTGGCCAAAATAGCTACCGGCTCCTCAACAAAGGCTAAACTCTCATCCAACTGAACTGAATCCAACTGCAACACATGATACTCGTCTGGAACATACCGCCGCAACATCGATACATGAAAAACTGGGTGCGTAGCTGAAAACATCAGAGGTAAAGCTAACTGATAGGCAACACTACTAACCCTCTAGAGAATCTTGAACGGCCAATATACCTGGGGCAAAGTTTGCCCCGCCTACCAAATCTCATCACACCCTTCATGAGTGATACACAGAGAAATACCAAATCACTAACACTGCACTCTAAGGCACGAAGTCTACGATCAGCGTAGCTCTTCTGCCTACTCTGGTCTCCCCAAAGTCTATCATGAATCACTCTGACTCGGTCTAAGGAATCCCAAAGTAAATCTGTGCTCTATGCCCTAGACTCGAAACCATCAACCCAACCAATCGGCAATCTGCAACACCTACCATACAAGGCCTCGAAAGGCTCCATGCCGATACTCGAATGGAAACTATTATTATAAGCAAACTCAGCCAAAGACAAAAACTGATCCCACAAACCTCTAAAGTCAAGAACACAGGCCCGAAGCATATCTTGTAGGACCTGAATGGTCCTCTCGGACTGGCCATCTGTCTGAGGGTGAAAAGCAGTACTAAGCTGAACCTCTGTACCCCATTCTTGCTGAATAGCCCTCCAGAACTGAGATGTGAACTTAGTGTCACGGTCTGAAATGATAGAAGCTGGGACCCCGTGCAATCGAATAATCTCACGAATGTAGATCTGAGCTAGCTTCTCTGCCCCATAAGAAGTCTGAACCGATAAGAACTGTGATGACTTAGTGAGCCTATCAATAATCATCCAAATGGAATCAAACTCACAAGAAGTACGAGGTAAACCAACAATTAAGTCTATAGTAATACCTTCCCACTTCCACTCAGGAATAGGAAGTCGTTGCATCAAACCACCCGGTCTTATGTGCTCAAACTTAACCTGCTGACAGTTTAAGCACCGAGATACAAACTCTGCCACATCCCACTTTATACCACTCCACCCATAAAGCTACCTCAAATCTCTATACATCTTCGCGGCGCCCAGATGAATGAAATATCTGGAACAATGGGCCTCGTGAAGTATCAACTAAATTAAATCCCCAACTCTCGGAACACAAAGGCGGCTATAAAACCTCAAAATCCCATATGAATCTAGAGTAGCCTTACCCCGAACAACCTGATCACAAAGGTCACACAATCGCTGATCCTCAAACTGACGACTCTGAATCTGATCAATCAAAGTATAACAAACCTCGACACTGGCGAGAACTCTGCTAGGATCCGACAAGTTAAGCCTAACCAAACGGTTAGCCAAGGATTGGATGACCAAGGCCAAGGGTCGCTCTGAAACTGAAAGAGAAGCTAGGCTACCCATACTCACCGCCTTTCGGCTCAAGGCATCCGCTACCACGTTTGCCTTGCCCGGATGATACAGAATAGTGAAGTCATAGTCCTTCAGTAGCTCGACCCATCTCCTCTATCTCGAGTTCAGCTCTCGGTGACTCGTGATATATTGAAGACTACGGTGACCAATGAAGATCTCATAGTGAACTCTATATACGTAATGCCTCAAGATGAGCGCGAAAACTACCACCACCAACTCTAAGTCATGAGCGGGGTAGTTGTGCTCGTGAACCTTCATCTGTCTCAATGCATATGCTATCATTCGACCCTGTTGCATCAACACACAACCAAGACCAACCCCGAAAGCATCACAATACACGGAGAAGCTCTGACCCTCAACCGGCAAAGCCAAAACTGGAGCTGAAGTCAATAAGGCCTTAAGCCTCTGAAAGCTATCCTCGCACTGATCCGACCACTGAAATGGGACATCCTTCCTAGTCAGCATAGTCAAGGGTGCGCTATGGAAGAAAATCCCTAAACAAAGCGTTTGTAGTAACTTGTTAACCCAATAAAGCTACGGACCTCAGTAATAGTAGTAGGTCTAGGCCAATCACAAACTGTTGAAATATTTCCTGGATCAACCCTAATCCCATCCTTAGACACCACGTGCCCTAGGAATGCAACTGACTCAATCCAAAACTCGCACTTTGAGAACTTAGCATAAAGCCGATGATCTCTCAAAGTCAGGAGTATAGACCTCAAGTGCTGCTCATGCTCATCCCTACTCACCAAGTATACTAAGATGTCATCTATGAAAACTATCACAAATGAGTCCAAATATGGGCCAAGCACCCTGTGCATCAAGTTCACAAAGGCCGCGGGGGCATTATTCAACCCAAAAGACATTACCATGAACTCATAATGGCCATAACGTGTCCTGAATGCTGTCTTAGGGATGTCCTCCACCCTAATCCTCAAATGATGGTAGCCGGACCTCAAATCAATCTTCGAAAATACGGCTGAACCCTGAAGCTGATCAAACAAGTCATCAATCCTCGGCATCAGATACCTATTCTTTACTGTCACCCTATTCAGCTGCCGATAATCAATACACATCCGCATCGACCATCTTTCTTCTTCACAAAGAGAACAGGAGAACCCCAAGGCGACACACTCGATCTAATAAACCCCTTAGCTAACAGATCCTGGAGTTGCTCCTTAAGCTCCCTCAACTCACTCGGAGCCATATGATAAGGAGAAATAGAAATGGGCCTGGTGCCTGGCTCTAACTCAATAGCGAAATCAATATCTCTCTCAGGTGGAAGGCCTGGCAGGTCGGTAGGGAACACATCTAGGAAGTCCCTAACCACAAAAAAAGACTCAGGGGAAGAAGGGTCAGCACTAGCATCTCGAACATATGTTAGATAAGCTAAGAATCCATGGGAAATCAATTTCCTAGCTCGAAGATAAGAAATGATCCCAGATGGTGCATGGCTAATAGAACCCTGCCACACAACCAGGGATACACCGGGCACGGCTATGGTAACGGTCTTGACATAACAATCCAAAACCGCACGACAAGGGGATAACCTGTCCATACCCAGTATCACATCAAAATCTAACATATCGAGTATCATTAGATCACCCCAAGTCTCCAAATCACCAACAGATATCACACATGATCTCACAATCTGATCCACTACTAAAGAATCTCCTACTAGGGTGGAAATAGAAACAGCAACAGATAATGGCTCACTAGCCAACCCTAAACAAGGTAGAAAGTAGGCAGATAAATATGAACAAGTGGATCTAGGATCAAATAAAGCCATAGCAGACTGATGGCACACAGAAACGTACTTGTAATCACAGTATCCGAGGCCTCTACCTCCGGTCTCCCAGGGATCGCATAGAACTGATGATCACCTTCACCTGCCCGACCATTATCCCTACCACCTGCTCTACCATACGGAGCACAACCTCAACCCTGACCACCACCCTCTCTAGTCGGAGGCCGAACTACTCGTAAAAGCTCGGTCGGCTAAACTATACCCTACTGGGGGCAATCTCTAGCTAAATGACCAATTACACCACAAGTAAAATAAGCCCCAGACAACCTACTCGATCGGAATGAACCAGTAGATCCCGTTTGTCCACCACGGCCTGATGCCCCAGAAACTGTACCCCTCGAAGACTGACCGCTATAGCCCTGATGGCTGCTCTGACCATACTCAAACTGGGTACTACCGGAAGTCTGAAGTAAAGCCTGAACTGGTCAGCTGGACTGACCCTGGTGCTGCTGTGGCTGATAACCCCGGCCCCACTGGCCTAAACCTCTACCACCATACCTGGAACCATTGTAACCACCCTGATGTCGAGGCCTCTTGTCTCTAGACCCCTGATCATGTCGCTGTAAGTCCTCAACAGTACGAGCATAGTCTGTGATAGCCTGAAATGATCGACCACTGGCCACTAATATCTCAGATGGCTGCCTAATCTCTAGTCTCAAACCCCATACAAATCTGTGAATCCTATCTGCCTCGGTAGGAATGACCATAGCTCCAAATGGTGCTAGCTGATGAAAATGGGTCTCATACTCTGAGACAGTTGTAGACTCCTATATAAGGTGAGTAAACTGCTCCCTGCAACACTCACGATCACTCTGAGGCAATAACTTGGCCATAAAGGCCTCATAAAACTCAAACCAGGTCAAAAGAGGTGACGATGGTGGTCTACAAGCAACCTGGGCCCTCCACAATAACTTCATTGGGCCCAACAATTGATAGGTAGTATAACCAACCCCGTGAGTCTCCAAAAAATCCAAATGATGCAACATCTCCTCATAGGTAGTAATAAATTCATGTGGGTCATATCCATAAGTACCAGCAAACCTCGGAGGTGCTAATCTCAAAAACCTACCCAACGCCTTCTGCTCTGAATCTATCATAGCTGGGCGAAGAGAAAGAGGTTCTGCAACGGATAGAACCAAAATGACCTCTGCACAGGGAGCCGCAGTAGAAGGTTGCAGTCCTAAACTCCGTGAACCCAGGGCTGCCGCTGAGCGAATGTTTGTGCTACCTTAGAAGGTCGCTCTCCAATCATACCCAAAAGCTGTAATAGTAAACCCCGAATAGATGAAGACTGAGCTGGGGCTGAGGCTGGCACTGAAGTGGGTGATGGAGCTGGTACTGGAGCTAGTGGTACCTGGGATCCCCCCTGATCCACATGTTGCTCGGGCTCTATCTCAACTCTAGCAGCTCTAGCAGGTGCCGCTTCTCGAGGGCGTCCCTGACCCCTAGCTGGTGTCGGAGGCTCACCTCTGCCTGAAGTCGATGCTCTCGTACGGACTATATGCGGAAGAATGAAGTAAAACAAATGAGATTTCAAGAAATTTCAAGGGTACTACGCATGACACAGAAGAAATAAAGGAGTTGTATTTCCTAAGATGTAACTATAGCCTCCCAAAGATTGTGTACGGACGTTTCTGCCCTGATCCGCAGGACTCTACTAGACATTAGCTCCTATACCGATGGCACCGATGAATCTAGAGCTCTGATACCAAGCTGTCATGACCCGATTTGTCAGTCATGATGGCACTTACAATCCCCCAGTAGGCAAACCAATCTTCGTAGGCCAGAACAGTTACTAATGGGCTACTATCTAACAAATAAGTGGAAGAACAGTTTAATAAGCAAAAGTAAGGGAACAAGATGAAGAGAATAGATAACAGGAATATATATATACATATGCGGAAGCTAAATCAAACCCCAAAACCTGGTATCATAGTATAGAGCCAGAACTATATACATGGAGTGCAAACGATCCAAAATAATATATACAGATGTCTCTGAATAGTAATAGAGTACATAAAGCAAAAGATAAACTAAAGCTAAGCTCCGGTCGCCAAGAGCTCACCCTCAATCTGAAGTAGTCCCCAAAAGATCTCCGAGCATGAATTATGATCATCTAGCGGTGATGGCCCACGCTAATGTCTGCACCAGAAGATGCAGAAGTTGGGTGAGCACCAAATGTGAAGCATAAGGTACCCAGTAGGTATCATAGGCCGACTGGGCACATATAAGATAAAAGCGTAGTAACAGACATAATAGAAGCAAGTAGTCATAGAAATCAACAAAAGTTACACAGGAACTAGCCCAGAGGGAAGTCAATAGAACAACATGCAAGGCCAACAAACAGAATATATATACAACATGCACAGGAGTAAGTAAGAAACAATGTACCTGGGATCTTTGCAATAATAGTATATACATAATAAGTTTACTAAATGGATGGTATACCAAAAACCTCAAGTGTAAGAGCAAGAGGAAAAAAGTAATGATAGGCATGCTCGAAGACAGGAATCAAACTCAACTAATCATATCAATTCTCAACTCCACGATATAACAGCCTAGCAGTAACCAATTTCAAACTTAAACGTAACAAGGAACAATTCCGTAAGTAAATAACAAGAGTCTACCTACAGTCTCTCGGCCGCCCATACAACCGAGGAACACAAATAAGTGAAAACAAACCCTCCGACATCCCATACTACCGGAGCGTACAATCAAAACACAGCAAACAAGGGTGGAGCCTCAAACCATGAATGATATGATGCATGAAGATCTCAAGTGAAATGATATCTTTGTATGTACCTCATCCGCTGCCGATCGGGCCCAGCAGGTAGGTTCCATAGAAGGACACTGCCCGTATACCTCTACTCCGCCATATACCCTCCCTTCCCTCCGGAACATGCATCCCAAAATCCCAGGCCCGAATGGCAAGGTCCATGGAGGTACCGGACCCCATACTAAAACTCAGTATCAAGACATGTCATTCGGAAGCAAGTCTGGGATCAAGATAGAGATCCAGTATCGAATATGCATGCCCAGACCTTGTCCAGGACTAAAATAGTAGGAAAATGCCTCAAAAACCCCCTCCAAGGGTGCCCGAGCATAACCGGGTCTAAACAGTAGAAAGTCATCTTAGGTGCTCAGTCTGACCGAGGCTAAAAACCATCTCAATTTAATAATAAACTGAACTAGCACCTTAGCCCTGCCGAGTCTAGCGTTAATAGTAAAACTGGTGATAGAAATCATAATTTGACCTTCTTTTACCCCAAGAATATTCACAAGTTAAATCAAACCATTTCCAATTCATTTCCATCAAAAATGGCCCTCCTAGGCCATACAAGGTTTAAAAAATAATTCTACTAGGCCCGAAGCCAAAACCGTAGTAAAACATGAATAAAGTCCCTTTTATATATATGGAAATTAATGATCAACACAAATAGCCGCCCAACAGCTCACAATCAACCTATCGGCCCTGCAGATTCCCACAGCTACTCAGCAAGCATAACCAGCCAAGAAGGATAATTCTATGCCCGGGACTCGCAAAAATTCTCAATATCCCACCTTCTATGTTCCAGAGTCAACAAGGCCTCACGTGACCACAAGTGTAAATAAAACATATCGGCAAGTACTACAAGCATCGGAGGAACAAAAGTAGGCGGACATGAATAAAGCGGACAAGGTCTGTGGTACCAACCTATTAAACCCAACCCAAGGATGCCCATTAATACAATTTTATCCTATACATGCGGAGTCTAGGAAAAATAAACCATAACTTACTTGTCATCCGATGACTAGCTACGGGGACGGCGTCGTCCAAGCTCGAACTGCTCCAGGAAGCTCTGAATCACAAAAATGCCGTCCAACGAACGTCCGAATGCCTGTAGTTCCTTCATGGAAATTGTTCCTTATGTCCTAAGATTCACAAACACTATATATATTCAGATTATACTCACCTATAAATAGTTCATAATTAAGCTTAAATCGGCAGATTTCCCATAAGGATCATAACTTGACGAAATGTCCGTAGAACTTCATAAAAATGATCATAAAAGGGCCCTGAGATGGTTACCTCAGCAAACCAAGTGTAAACCTTGAAGAACCACCAAGAAATACCAAGTCCTATATTATGAAACCAGCTCCAAACATGTCTTATCGAAGAGGAAAATGATTTCCACGCGTAGAGATTGCATTTTTAGGCATGGGGCAAACTTTAGCGATAGAAATTACCAAAAACGCACCTTGATCACTCAAGAACTCTCTTGGAACCTTCCCTTATATTTTCTCTCTGTTTCAGAACTGTTTTGGAGTTTTAAAACGTGAATTTGAAGCTTTAAATCGATTTTGACCCGACCCGATTCGTGACCCAGTTTCTGCCCAGACAGTTCGCGATAAAACAGTCATAACTTTTTATTTTGAGATCGGTTTGACGTGAGGTTTTATACATTAGAAACTAGACTCGTAAACCTTCAATTTGATAGGTCGGGTAACTTCTAACTCTTTATATATTGGGAGAAAAGCTCTGAGATATTTTACCCAAAGTTCAGAAAATTTATTAAAGAAACTTACGATAACTTTTGCCGACTTGCTTGACTTTAAAACTTATCATACGACCATAAAAACCAAAAAATGGCCTGAGCACCGAACTACCAGTCCCGACAAGTATTAAATGATTTGGGGCTACTACAGGCAAGCTCTAATGGTACAATAAAGGCAAAAATGCATAAATGATCGGAAGGGTCATTACAGCCTGAAGGATTTAAAATTCCAAAGTTTGAGACTTTTGATGGCACTGTAAATCCCACGGTTCATTTGAGGAGTTATTGTGATTGAATGATAGGAGCAGGTAAAAATGAAGCACTACTAATGAGGCTCTTTAGTCGGAGTCTAAGCGGAGAAGCGCTAGAATGGTTCACTTCGCAAGAGTTGAAGAAATGGGTCTGATTGGAGTTCCTAAGCCAAAGATTTTGCTAAAAGATTTGCCTACAATGTGACGGTTGTCCCAGAAAGATACTCTTTAGACCGTATCAAGCAAGAATTCAATGAGCAGTTTCGTGAATATGCCTACCGGTGAAGAAAGGAAGCAGCGAGAGCCCGGCCTCCTATCAATGAGGAAGAAATTATCGTCATATTTATGTGAGCCCAAGAATCAGAAGTCTACAATAAGATGATATCACTAGTCAATTCAAAATTTGTGTATTTAGTCAAAATTGGTGAAACAGTCGAAGAGGGCCTTAGGACTGGGAAAATCACCAGGACATCTACAGAGCCGGGGTCTCCAGTATTTCTAAGGAAGAAAAAGAAAGATGTATCCTTCATATATTTCGGTTCGAGTACAAGGTATAGAAAGCCATCGAAGTTTAGCTTTCAGAATCTTTCATCATCCGAGACATACCTCTCAGCTCTACGAAGCCCTTGTCCTGCTTTCTATGCTCAAACTGGTTACCAAAATTACCAAACTCCACCTCCGAACTATAACAACTCTTCCCAAAATTACCAAACACCTTCACAAAATTAACAAAACTACCAATCAAATTTCCAAACACCATCTCCAAACTTTGAAAAGAAACCTCCTCGAACCTTCACGCCATTGGATGAGAGTCGGACTCAACTTTTTGAAAGATTCAAAGAAGCTGGATTGATTCAACCCATTGTGCCAAGATCTATCAATACCAACTCTCAGTTCTCTAAAGCCGATCGATAATGCGCATACCATGTTGGAAGTGTTGGGTATGCTATAGAAGATTGCATCAATCTTAAATACAAAATTTAGGACTTGATCGATCAAAAAGTTATCTCACTTCATACAGCATCATCAAATGTCACCAACCATGGAGGAGACGCTATCAATATCATAGAAACTGATGAAGAGTGGATGGCAAGCAAGTTCATAACACAAGTCAGTTAAGAAAAAATGAAAAAATAGAGAAAATTGTGGCTTCCCTGAACGTAAACGGGGAGTCTAAGATAATGACTACACCTTGTCAGGCACTCCATGAAAAGCCTTCAAAATTTGGTATAGGCTACATTCAAATTTAAAAGAACCGGTCTATAGACAAGGCTAAGGAAAATATTGATTGGGAGCTTCCAAAGCCACTCAGTCACCTCTACAAGTCAATTTCCATTTGTGTAAAGCCTGCAAGAAAACGGTCCTGGGGATGGAATCAGACACCTCTTCAAAGAATGTGATGATATCCCAGAGGAGTTTCCTGAGGCATCAGAAATTAAAAAGCTGAATCTGCAGGAGCAATTATAGAATTGGACCTCCACTCCACTCATAATTCCCCGGTTATTGTGGTAGATGAAGGGACAAATCAAAAAAAATTGCAAATTGGTGATGGTCCGAATGAGGCCCGAGACCCACCCTTTATTTTTCTATTTCCCTCAGTGCTATTTTTCTGCTTTCCAAAAGGCATAGACTTGTACTCGTGCAAGTCATAGCCAATGATTGTGAAAATTTTCAGTTTCAATGAAAGCCTTGCCTATCTCAAAAATCAACAGCTTTTATTTACCTTTCATGTTTAAAATAATATTATCTAACCTTGTTTAGGTATGATTTCAGTAAAATAATTTAAAAACTGTCAATGGTATGCCATGTCATGAGCTGAATGAACAACTGAGGTAGATGATGAATGTGAAGAGTATGACAAACAAATTATGGTCCTCGAACAATCTGAGAATCAAGAGAAATATAGTCAAAGAAATCTAACCGATGTCCTCCTGACAAAAGTACCAAAGGAATTCAAGTACAGAAAATGAGAAGTTGATCTTCCCCCCATCAAGATAAACATAAAGGAAAATTCACACCAAATTGACAAAGACGTCATGTCATCCACATAGTACTAGCCAAAGGTGTTTTGATTTTGTCGGTCGCAGATGACCAATGTGTGGACAAAATAGATTGACTCGGAAGCTATCAAGAGATACTATGCATGAAGATAGTTTTTCCTTTAGTTTCTTTTCATGTAATCACATTTTCTATTTTCTATCCTTTGTAGTTTAACGATATCTTCCCTACCCTCTTTGTACGAGCTACGTTTGACCTGAATTCTCAAGAATGAGATACGTAGGCGGCCTTTGTCGTCTTCGGTCACACCTTTATTAATTTCCAATATTCTCCCACTATAAGTGGGGAACTACGTTTGACTTGATTCCTGCTTCAACGGGATACATAGGTGCCACAACAGCTCGGTCATATCACCCCAGAAAATAGAAACTGGGGCAAAAATTTTTGAGAAATAAATCTCGAAAATTCAAAAGGCGAAGATCATCTCCAACAAGTCAGAATGTATAATGTGCCAAAGAGTTACTGAAAAAGAATCTCGCGATCCCCACAGAGTGCCAAATCTTTTACCAACGGTACAATACTTGTCATAAAACCTTTAACTGGGCAGAAATTTTGAGGAGGACCTCAAAATTTCCACCAAACTTCATTTGAGAGTTCAAGGGACAACTCCAAGAATTCTTCAGTACCAAGAGATCAGATTCTACTTCAGAAATATCCATCTACAACAAAGTCCAAAGTAGACTAGCCCCAGCTACGACAAATTACTCAAAAATATTTCCAAACTCTCCAGTTGGGATGATAAAAGATCTCTAGAGTCTACCAGCATAGTGTCATATATGTCAAGGCCTCAAATAAAGAACGTTCGTTAAGCTAGTACATGACATGACAAGATGGGCAGAGGCCTTTCCAAATGATCTTTTTCAACTCTTTGTTTTTCAAAAACTTGTTTGAAAAATCATTACAAATTGATTTGCTCCTTTATAACCTGATTTTTTCTTACATCTACTATAACCCAGGAAGTCAAAAATGACAAGCACCCGAAGATGGCGGGCAACTGAAGATGATAGAGTAAAGAGCATAAGACCGAAGGAAGTCAACACAGATCAATTTCGCCAAAACTAATAATTTTTCTGTGGATGCAGGTTATCCTAAAGAAGTATTAGTGATCGGAAAAATCCTATAACTATACAGCATATTCAAATTAGAACAATGAGACTAAATACCCTAAGTCAACAAAGAAGAGCCGAGACTACTAGGAGAAGCCAAGACGACAAAGTTTTCCAAAACTAACGACTTTTCTTGTGGTTGCAGGAACCATTAGATAAAGAAAGATCAATGACATTCTCCTCAAAACTCCAGCAAAATGGGATCACAATAAATACACGATGTTTAAAGATAGTATTTATGATTGTTCCCAGAAATGGGTTTTCAACCATCTACTTAATCAAAGTTATTTTGATTATGAATGTCTTCCTTAAAGGTTTTTCCTGAATTTGACTGTGGTCGCTAGTAAAAGTGATGCTGCATCTACTAATCATTTACCTCAAGCGCAGGTACACGCTAAGAACTCAAAATGTTAACAAAGAGATTAAAGGTGATGTTTTCTGACAATTACCGCGAAGAGCCATTTACATGTTTATGTTTGTCACAAGGACCATCATCTGCAAACTGCCTCATGGGCTTTATCTTATCATCCACACTTGTAAGCCACAATAATGGAAATGTGCAAAGTGTTCAAGTTGTAATAACAGAAATACGTACCACACTTATAAGCTGCAACAACGAAAATGTGCAAGTTGTCTAAATCGCAGCAACGGGAATGTGCGAATCATGTCACTTGTAAGCCACAACAATGGAAATGCACAAGGTGTCTAAGTCGCAGCAACGGGAATATGCATCACACTTTGTAAGCCACAATAATGGGAATGTGCAAAGTAATTCAAGCTGCAGCAACAGGAATGCGCACCACACTTGTAAGTCGCAGCAACAGGAATGCGCAAGGTGTCTAAGTCGTAGCAATGGGAATGCACATTACACTTCAAGTCGCAGCAATGGGAATGCGCATTACACTTGTAAGCCACAACAATGGAATATGCAGAGTGTTCGAGACATAGCAATAAGAATGCACAAGTAGTCACAGGATCAAATGATGTTCGCCACCAGGGTTAAAGAAAATATATCCTCCAATAGAAGTCTATAAGACGCCATCCAAAATCAGATGATGAACTAGATTTCTCAAAAGTTGGCAGGCCAAAGGTTGTCTGTAAGCCATAGCTATGTCTGAAATTGGATAGTGTGCAAGATTTCCCAAGATTGTATGGCCCAAGAGTTATCTGTAAGACACAATAATATCTGAAATTAGATAGTGTGCAAGAGAAACTAAGAGTTGGTAATTCAAGGGTAATTCGTAAGTTGCAAAAATATCTGAAATTAGATAAATGTGAAAGACTATTAAAATTTGATAGTTCGAAGGTTATCTATAAGCCACGTCATATCCAAGTTGATTATATGTAGGACAACCCGAAAGCTAACAAATCAAGGAAAATTTGTAAGTTGTGGTATATCCAAAATCGGATGAAAATGCAAGATTACCTAAAGACTGAAAATTCGAAGGACATCTGTAAGCCACCTCTATTCAAAGTCAGATGATGTGCAAAATTACTTGAAAGCTGACAAATCAAGGGACATCTATAAGCCTCCTCTATCCAAAGTTGGATGATGTGCAAGATTACCCGAGTTTTGACAATTTAAGGGATATATATAAGTCGCGTTGATATGAAAGATGTGCAAGACTTACCCGAAGCCATGTGCAAAAGATTATCACCAATAGGTGAGAAGGCTATCATATCAGAGACTACTACAAGCGTTCACGAAGACCATCATATTCAACGACCAAGAAAGTCATCGTATTTAAAGAATCATCACGCTCTATTGCCACGAAGGAAATCATGTTTGATAGTCGTGAGGGCTGTTATGTCTATTATCAAACTTTGTTACAAATGGCTATGAGGTCCACACTTTGATATTTGGTCGACCCCCCATAAGTGGTCTCGATATTTGCTTGCACACTCGAGGGCCTATACTTGAAATTGTGTTTGGGTCGACCCCCCATAAGCGGTCTATATATTTGCTTGCCCACTCGTGGGCTTATACTTGAAATTGTATTGGGTCGTCCACTGCATAAATGACATATTCACGTGGAGACGTCCACCCCGGTATATTTATATATTCGCCAATATGATACTTTGGGTCGTCCGCCCTAAAAAGTGACCATTAGGCTAACTCTATCGCTATGAGATGCCTATTATCGAGCCATCCACCTTGTTATAGTTGGATTATCAACACTTCTAAGCCGCAACAATGAAAATGTGCAGAGTGTTCAAGTCGCAGTAATGGGAATGTGCAAATCTCAACACTTCTAAGCCACAATAATGGGAATGAGCAAAGTGTTGAAGTCACAACACGGAAACATGCACCAAGTACAATGCTGCCAAGTCGCTATAAATGGTTACGAGGATCGTCATATCACAAAATGCTATAAAGATCGTCATGTCCAACTTGATGGCTACAAAGGCTATCATGTCTATATGTCATGGAAGTCATTATTTCATAAGACAGGAAATGATGGCATCTTCTTCAAGAAACAACATATATGGAAATGAGGTACAAAAGTTATCTCTCCTTATCAAATCACTTTAACTCCTAACGATCTTGTTTCAAAATATTGCTGAGAGCATCCGAGAGGATGAAAATCTCAAACTAGAATAACAGGTGCAGATCACGTCAAAAGGACGTCACAACGCAGGAGTCGGACGTAATCCAGGATGAGGTATGGTAAAGAAAATATCTCTCCAAATGGAATTACATTACTACTAACAATTTTGTTTTGAGATATTGTTGAGAGCATCCGAGAAGGATAAAATTCTCAAAGCAAAGCCACAGGCGTGGACTACACCAAAAAAGGATGCATCACCATGTGAAACTTTTTCTTAGCAGCAAACTGGGACATAGTCCGAAGAGAAATATCAAACTCTTTGGACGCGAGCTGAGGGACGACTTTCACCGCCTCAAACCACACCCCAATTAGAAGGCATGCAGGTATTTTCTATTATTGGATTTTAGTTTTGCATCGAGAGTACTTTCTGAACTCACAGTGGAAGCAATATCCCTTCTCTTTCGATTCCGGGTGACAATACACCTCGAGCTTTGGAAATTATGTCCGTGTAAATTCTTATTTATGAGTGTGACGCATGCCAAATTCATAGTCAAGATGTTGCAAGCCTCTTTTCCGTAATTCAATTCCTTTGTCACTCACCTTAAATCACAAAGGTTATCTTAGCATAAGAGATTACTTTTTCCACCGATTGAGTCGAACTACAAGCAGCCTGATTTTCCAAGTCCTGGGATATGTAAGCGGGCTCTATGTTGAAAACTTGACTGAATTCCAAACTCCCCCTAATCCTCTTACTCCCCAGCTTTTTGGTCCCTTCGTTCTCTGAAACCGAAATAGTTTGGAATTCTTTAAAAATTGTGCATAAAATCGAGCGTCTTGAACTAAAGGTGGTCTGAATTCTCATGTAACTTGAGATATGTAGGAAACCTGATACTGAGGCCCAGCCATAATTCCTCAAAATTCGTGTTAAAACCAACCACTTCCGAGAGATGAATTGATGGTCGGACAAAATTGGGAACGTCAAATTCCCTTTGCCCAGAGTTCATTGCATTCACCCTACCTAAAGGGAGGGGAAATTGTTGACACCCAATTTTTACCCTCCACATTATGAATTAATCTTGAGCCTTTTGAATTTTAAATAATTTTTGAAATAATTTTTTTGTAAAAAATGGGATGAAATATTTTTCAAATCAGCTTTATAATAGTTTTGAGTAAGAATTTATATTTTTTATATTTAATTATATGAAATTTATATAAGTTTACTAGAAAAACTATTTTACAAGTCTAATTTCAAAAGAAAATCCTTTTGAAATTAAAAATGTTTGATTTTCCTCCAAATTGATTAAAATTAGAGGTTAATTGAATAATTAATTTTATAATGAGGTAATTGTGCTTTAAATAATTATTTCAAATCATTTAAATTAAATAAGCTCAAGAATTGATTCGTCTCTATTCCAATCCTAGCCTAATATCTCAAAATTATTTCAGTTCTGGCCAAATATCATCAAATTACCCCTAATTTGACTACCTCTTAAACTTAAAAATGGTCACATTTCGCAAAATGTAGCCAAAACCTAAACCACCCTTACACTTTTTGCTTCAGCCAGCATATTGGGCCAATTGACCCGCCGGCCCACTCCTTTTTCTACCTATTTAAATGCCTGACCCGGCCCATCCCGTTATATGGTCAGCATATACACACATTATTCCCTCAACATATATACTCCCAACACTCACGTGCTTCTCACCTCTAAAAAAGAACCCACAAACCAAAATCGACACGCCCCTAAACTCTCCTCTCGTCTTCATCGTTCTTTCCAGTACATTAACTCAGAACAACAACACCAACGAACCCAAGCTCCATACAAAATGCAACAGTAAACAACTCCACCAAATGACGCCAGCCTGTCAAAACCTCATACAATCTCCTTCATCTCCGTTAAATCTGTGTTGGCAAGGTCGCGAACCTTCTAGAAATCCTTAGGTGTCGTTGCCTCTGCGAAATTAGGGTAAATTCATAGAAACCTGTAACGTTGCTTTTCTGTGAGGGCTTATCCACTCCAGGATTTCGAAATCCCTCACGAAATTCCTAAAAACCCCTCTGAAATTAGCTATTCCACATCGAAAATCAGACCTCAAAATCCCCTCAATACTCTCCTATAAATAGCCTCTCCTTCTAAAGGAGATGAGGAGGCTGGCTTTGATGATTCTTTTGAGTCTTTTTTGGAGAGTCGATCTTCGGCTCACAAGAGTTTCGAAGCATTTTCGAAGCTGAAAAAGGGCGTTTCTAGGGTCGAAAATTCTATAAGACTCCTTTGAGCGTGATTTTTTAGCTAAGAAATTCCGAAGTTCGATTTTAGGCGGTGGGAAAGTTTTATGACGAGGGCTCGAGTCCCAGGCGCTGCTCCAAAAAAGGTAATTCCCCTGCTCTTTGCTCTATTTTGCCATTCTCTTTTGGTTCTAGTTAGTTTTAGGTATGAGTGTTTGCTTAAGAGTGTTATGATCTAGTTGATTTGTGCTAGTTGTCTGCTTCATTTCTTCTCAACATGTAGCCTTTTATAATTTTCTGTTGTAGGCTTGAAATACACTAAGATTATTTCGATTTAGGAGATGCTTCGCATTTCTCTTTCATTTCTGTTGATGATTTTATTTCAAAAGATTGAATCTTTTCTTGAGTTTCATGTCCCGTTCATGTTGCTTTTTTTTAGAAACGTCGGAGTATATTCTTCCCGTCTACTAAGTGATGATTAGAATTTGAACAAAGTATTAAACCTATCATGATTTGTGGTAAAATGTGTCCTTTTAAGTTCTCCTGCTGCGTGAGTCTTTAGGCTAGTCAAGTTATCAAACTGTTTAGCTTAATAACGTATTTAAGTTTGGCTTCTTTAACCTGTTTAGCTATGGCGTTACTGTGCGATTAGTTCAGCAAGTAAAAATTGAAACAACTCATTCTTCCTTCCTCAAAGTCTTCTCTTCCATTTGGTGCTCAACTTGCAACTATTTTTTTTTTAGAAATTGTTAAAACCTGCAACTCCCCAATAAGACTAGTTATGGTGGTTGCTGATGAATATGATTAAGGGAATAATAAAACCCAATCTCCCTGCCTCGTCGTTTGAAAAAGGAATATTTTGATCATGTTCTACCTCAATGAGTTGGCAGATAGCTATATTTAAGAAATGTTTTGGTTGCTTCATTTTGAAATACTTTAATCTCAATAAGTTTGTAGTAGCTCACGTTCTGCACCATTTGGTATGGAATTTTCCTGCTTGTTGCATAAAGTAATATATATATAGCCTATCACTTTAAGTTCAGTTTTCATTTTCACCACATATGGTATGGTTTATGTATTTATCCCTCTGCCAAGTTATTCTAGTCTAAATACTGCTTCGATAATCTTTTAAGATAGCATGCTTTTATCACATGATCTGAATATGGTGTCCCTTTTGGATTTAATTGCTTGTACCTTTCTGAATTGCTGAAATGGCTTTAAGCCAATATTAACTTTCACTATGCATTAGAATCTGCACTCATTTGTTTAAGCCATTTCTCTATTGATATTAATCCTTCTCTTTTCTTTGTGCATAATAATGTCGAGTTCATTTGGGACTCTTGTTCTACTCTTGCATCTCTTTGCTGAGTTGAGACTCAAGATGTTCCAATCGAGTCAGCCTCGTCACGGAAGCATCATTATGGGTAAAGGCTCAAACGAGCAGCAGCAACAATTTTAATAGACCTCAAGTTCAATATAGTTTAGGACATGGGTTGGACGGGTGGTCCAATATTGATTAAGCAAAGGCTTAGTCAACTTTCTTCCCTCTTTAATTTATTTGTATAAATTTTCTCTAGATTTGTTTTTGTATGATTGTTTATTTCTAACTTTTTTTAGCTTAGTTAAAATCCCCAAAAGAAGAAACTTTCTCGTTTAATTTCCTTAAATTAATTCACTGGTTCCGAATTATTGTCATGGGTTTCAACTTTTACATTTGGCTCACTAATCAAGTCATTTTATTACCAAACTAGTATTCATACCCGCGCAATGCGCGATCAGTATAAAAAAAATTAATCGTACAAAACTATAATAGTATTTTCTTGAGCATATTAAATATAATTTCTTAGATATATTTATACAATTGCAATCTTACTTCTCTATACAATATGTTCAGTTAAAAGAAGTTCATGAAATTAAATAAAAAATTAATCATGAAATAAACATACCATCTTCATTCTTTTGTGAAACAAATGTTCCTAAAATGTAACATGATTGAAAATAAATACAAATAACTTAAAAAGAGTTAATTAATAATTTTTTTGAAGTGACGAAATTATACTATAAAAAAGCAAGTCATTCAATTTTTAGTCATGAAAATTTAGTGCACAAAACAGTGTAACTTTAACTTTCTATTTTCACTAATTTAACTTTTTTAACTTTCTATTTTCACTAATTTAACTTTTATTATTTATTGAAAGGAAAAAGATAAAATTATTGAATTCACCTTTTCTTATCACTTGTATACAATTTTGGAAAGAGGGAGTACATTTATTGAATGCAATCAACCCAAAACATGATAATATGAATGGTGTTAATTTGATTTCAATCCTAAATATCCACAATAGAGGTGTTGTTTACGAATCAAATGAATATTTTAAAAATGTGTTGTCCTTAAATTAATATTTTCTGATTCAACAAACTCAATAAGAATTTCTTGCCAATATTTTAATTTTCAAATTTGAATTACGTTATTATAGAAATAGATCCTTAATCTTTATGACTTGGATATTATCAATTACTAATTAATTTTGATCAAAATCTGATTTACCCAAAGATGGAATAAATTTATGTAAGTTGAATATTTGGTTTATGAAATATCTTATTCTTATTTTATTATTTTTTACTTAAGATAACAATTCAACCTAACCTTGATCTTTATATGAACTTTTGGACAATATATGATTGAAATTCAAAACAAAAAAAATTGATAATTTTTTTTGTTGATTTTTTTTTTTTGTAAAATTAAGTTGTACGATTTGGTGCCATAATCATATTATCCGAACTTTCAGCCATCGTTGATATATTGTTGATGAGCTTATTCGGAATAGTAGGCATATTTTATTGGATGTGAAATTAAAAAAAATTAATAAAGTGATAGCGTAATATTGTTGAATAATTGTCTTGAATTAAAACTCATAAGGTTTAACCTACGTTCAACACTATTGCACTTTATTATCCTGCAAAATCATAGAGTTCAAAATAACTAAATGAAAATTCAGAAAGCAATATATAAAATTTAAAAATAATTAATAATAACTAAAAAGTTGAGTGTATATAAGGAATATAAATTAAAAAAAACATGATTTTGTAAATAAAGAAGTTGTGTTTAGAGAAAATTCTTACAAAACAGAACCAAAAAAAAACAAATGAATCAAAATGAAAATGTATTACGTAGGATAAAGTACCATACAAATCAATTAAAATCAAAACAAATCTGAAAAGAGAGTGAATATTAAGGGGGAGAATGAATCAAATGAATAAATAGGTAAGTGGGTGCCTTTATTATAGGGAATTAAAGTAAGAGGCAGTTACATAACTACTCCTCAATAAGCAAGATGTGTGTCTTGAGTTTTTTTTATGTTTGCAATATTTTTTTTGAATTTTAAAATTAGAATATTTAGATGATAACACTTGAAGCTTAGGAGTATTTTGTTTTTCTCTTATACTAATTTAAATTTGAATTGACAATTCTTTTATTCTGTTTTTTTCTTTCTGATTGTACACTGTTTTTTTATATATTTTAAATTTAGAATTGTGGTGATTACACTTGTCACTCTAATAGCGTTTTGTCTCTCCTATTATATATAGATAGATAATTTGAATTTGAATTGACAATTCTTTTATTCTGTTTTTTTTCTTTCTGATTGTACACTGCTTTTTATATATATTTTAAATTTAGAATTATGGTGATTACACTTGTCACTCTAATAGCTTTTTGTCTCTCCTATTATATATAGATAGATGACTTTTGCTAAATCAAACAAGCAATTTCTTCCTTTCACATAATAAAATTTTCCTTTACAGTTAGTCGAAATTAAAGTTAGTTTAAAACAATACCGGATAACCGCAAGTTAGTGGATATTTTGAGTACCTTTAAAACCTTCTCGGGATATTAATATGAACCTCTTACCTCGAATCTCTTAAATTTTTTAAAGTCTTTTTTCTGTTTTAAGATTTTATAGATTTTTTCAAAGGTTTTCTTAATTTTTTTTAATTAATTAAGTGGCGACTCTTCTTTAATTAAAAAATATTTTGAAACTTTAACGTGGTTTTCGAAGTGAATTTTCAAAAGTCAAACTTAACCATTTTTCCCGAAAACACCTGTCATCTTTTCCAGTTTATTTAGGATTTGATTTTTATGTCTATGAATACTTTTTTTAGGATTTTTTTACCCCTTACTCGTTACATATGACTAGAATCAGCCATTAACCTTTACTTGCCAGACCAAGAAGGTAATAGGTCAGAAAAAAATATTAACAATAGAGATTTGAGGCTACCAACCCTTATCTAATGATTTGAGATAGACCGGTGATAATTAATCTGAGATAAATAATGAAGTTTAGTAATTCGACACTTGTGAGACCGATCGGAGATCAAGTAAAATTCTTCTAAGTGGGCTGACTGGACCTTAGTTGAACCATAATGTATCATTAGTTTTGCATGCATATCACCAGGATATATCACTAGTTGCGTATACCTACTAAGTATGAATCATGGGGAACAGTCCTAGTTACTTCTCATAATCTGAATACAACCAATCACTAACTTACAAATAATTATTTACTTTTTCTGCAAACTACCCTTTGAAAAATGACTACCAAGTTGAGATTTCACTAATGATAACGATCTTCCATATTCTCTGTGAAATTCGACCCCAATTCACAATTGAAATTTATATTTAACAGCAATCGCTTTATATCTCATTTAACAGGTGTAATTTGGGCTTATCATCTACTAATTCAAGAAAGTTCATGTCTAGGATCAAGTAGGTCTTCATTTAGTTTTACTGTAGGCTAAGGGACGGGTAGAAATATTTTGGATAAAATAGTGATTAATCCTCCCTAGGCACTTTTAATATATCACTTCTTTTCTCACTTTAGCTCTTTCAACTTTTCGTAGCTACTTCTTTCTCTCTTCTTTTGTTCTACCCTTTCTTCTTCTTCTCTTTTTCATTGAGCTTCCTTAATACTTAGCACATATTCTCTTTTTGTATTATACTTTTTCTTTTTTTTCTTATTTCTCATCCTACACTTTATTTTTTTATTTTGCTCACACATTAACTTTTTTTATTTTTCAATTTTCACAACCCACCACCTCCCATTTTCTTTTTTATAACTTTCTTCAAGCACTTAACACTAGATCCAGGCTCTACGGGAGGTCTTTGGATCAAATATGGTCGAAGAACAGAGGGAATTAGGCTACATATGTGACTACCAAAGAAATTTGGATAAAGGCTCAAAATGGCTTACTATGGAAATCATTCAAGGATAGGCACAAATGAGGATAAAAATAATGGCTAATCAAAGAATCGCCTCTATCACTTTCTTAACTTGACTAACATTATTTGGCCTCACAAAACACACAAGGCAAGTTCTAGACACCAATTGAACACATAGAATTCAAGTAATTTTTCACATCACACATGGCACAAATTCACACAAGTATACTATCACGTAAATTTCTAATAGATGAACCACCAAGAATTCATATTAAGTACATGCATACAAGTCATGAAAATGAGCTTAGGTCTCTTAAGCAAGGTTATCTTCTTATTTTTGCATAATTTTTATAAATAAACTAAGCTTGTGTTCATAGAGGTGATATCCTAACTTGAGGATCTAGCCTACAAGAGATCATCCTACCTTCTAACACTAAAAACAAAAACTAATTTAACTACTAAAAATAAAATAACTAAAAATTAAAATCATAATTTCTCCGGTTCAATGGTTACCCTTTTCAAAAAAGAACATACGGAAAGAAAAACTGAAAAATGGAAAGATGTGTCATTCAAAGAGTAAAGAAAAACTAAAAAAATAAAAAACTAAGAAAATCTTTTTGTAATTTTTTTTATTCTTCGCTAAAACATAAAGTTCTATAAACTAACACTATGACACACTTCTCATAACAAAAATAAATGTTAAATCCAAACAACATAAAATAACAATAATCCATCAATGTAGGAGTAACAATAATACATCATAAGATAAAAATTAAGAATAGCAAATAAGCACAAGAATCTCCACCCCACACTTAAAGATTTGCGATATTCTCACGTAATAAAAAATTAAAAATAAGGGTTTAAGGGACTCCTCTAGATGTAGCTATTCCAACTCCTCCTCGGAATTTTTACCTTTATTTAGTGGCCTTTATGGATGCCATGTTGGTGAATCAACACCAAGAAAAATACGTGTAGCCAGTGTGGGTTGCCTCATAGCCTCGATTTCGTCTTGGCTAGCTTTATTTTTGTTAATTCTCTTCTTTACACCCTTGGACAAGAACTTCATGAATTCTTCCATTTATGCCAATATTTTCTCGGTAGTTTCTTTCTTGGAGTTTTTCTCGTTTTTCACGATCGTGACATCATAGAGCTTCGTCGGTGGCTTAAGCTCCCTATCTACATCTTTTATTGTAGGAACCCCGGATTTTCTAAGAATGGCGGTTAGCATACTTGGATAGAACAATCGACCTTTACCTCCTTCCTTCACTTGACAAATCTCTCCAATCATGATCATGCACATGTTGATTTTTATCTTTCGTATAATGGCAAAGATCAAGCAAATTTTAAACTTGGAAGCATGTTAATAGTTGGAGGTTGGGGTGATGCAATTATTGATGAACCTCAACAATACCTTTGATGCCAAAGTCAATTTATTTCTTGGATAGGAGTCATGCCTTACATTTGAATCACGTGCTCATACCACATCTAAATATTTACCACATACTTGGTTTCTAAGCTCTTTGTAGTCCAACTTTCTATAAAAATCTTCAAATATCTCATAGGGGCATTCGTTAAATTTTTGTATTCGTTGATCGTGTGGTAAGTTAATTTTACCATTACCCCTCTTATATTCACTTCAAATTCTTTGTCATAATCAACTCTCAACTTCTAAAACTCTTTCACCATGCACATGTTTGCTATGCCATGTGAATTGAGCATAAGATTCTACAAGTTGCTTAGCATCTAGATGGTGACATAAATCCAATTAAGAGTATGGTATACTGAATTTCATGGAGGGTGTAGCAAATATAAGGTCCAAGTGAGGTTTAGAGTCACCCTACACTTAGAGTTTTGACATATCCTCAAAAAACTCTCTTTCAAGCATTTTATCAAACACTTAGTGTGTATGAATCTTCAAAGTCTTGTTTCATGAGATATATCATCCTAATTCACCTCTAAATTTAATACTATCAACAAACAACTATTCTAGCTATCATATATTCACTAACAATCAAAAAATTATATTCTCCATCCAACAATTTAGCATTATTCACAAGTTGGGGAATTCAAGTATGAATTTTACTTTCATGGGTCTACAAAAATACTAGCTAAAAATAATAAATTAAATAAATAAAACTAAAACTAAAACTAAAAACTAATATAACTAATAATAAAAGTAAAAATCAACTAAAGAAAACATAAGAATTCATACATTGGAAGATTGATTCTTAAAGAAGAAAGCGTGAATGAATGAAGACTTTAGCTACAGTTTAGAGAGAAAAATATTTGAAATACACTAGTGGACAAAACTAAAGAGAATCTAATGGCTTTATACTAAAAAAAATTCTTTTTTTTAATATTTTAAAAGCAAAAACAATTATTTTTGAGTGAAATACACGAAGGGCCCTCCCAACTAGAGTCTTGTTTAATGTCGTAGCTCAATATGAACTTTTACAAGTTTCATTATCTCCATGATGGGAGTGAACATCGCCACCCTATCTCACTTGAGCTTTCATTTTATCTTTGGCTTCCTTCACCTCTCTCATTAAGTTCCAAAACTCTACATTCCAAGGAATCTCGTGTCCAGCCACACTTTGTAGCATCTGTATGGTTGTAATCCTAGAGTTCTCATCTCACCATCTACCAACTACCACATCTACTATAGATTGATTGATCTTATCAAGCGTTTGGTAGAAAGTGTCCATCATCATTACCTTAGACAAGCCTAAACCCGGGTAATCGATAAGATGGTTGAACCTTGCCCAAGCGTAAGAGAGTAACTCTTCCTCCTTTTGTTCAAAATTCATAATCTTGTTCACTGCTTGTGTATTTTTGGAGTGTGCACTCAACTCATAGATGAATGTATATACTAACCTAAGACATATCTCTACTAACTCTAGTGAAGTTTTCATATACCATTCTCTTGTTTCTCCCACAAGAGAGCAAAGAAACCAATATAACTTCATCTCATTATCAATGACCTTGTCATACATTTTGCGCACATCCAAGAAGTTCTTTATGTGAAATATGGGATCTCTCTCCCAACCATTTTGTAATAGACCTTTATCCTTGATATCTCTTTCAATCTCATCTTTTATAGTCACAATATCCTTCTCTGTCAGATTCAATTTCTGAGGATCCCTCAATGGATTATTTCAATTTGAATGAGTTTATTGTATTACCTTAGACACTCTTCAGGATCCATATTGATGACTTTGAGATTCTCATAATATGTAGGTAAATGATTTGCCTTCAATACGTTAAATATGGCTTCAGTTTCCCTCACCATCATAGACATCTTACTAGACTTTATCCTTATTACTTCATCAGTTGTAGACAAGAAACCTTTACCAAGAATGATGGGTACATCCTTGTCGACCTCATAATCAAGAATAATGAAGTCTACAGGCGGAATACATGGTCCCACATTTACTAACACATCTTCAATAATTACATCATAATAGGTAAAAAAATGATCTGCCAACTATAAGGTAACTGTCGTAGGCCTTGGTTCACCAAGTACCAAAGTCTTGAAAATTAAAGTGGGCATCAAATTTATGCTGGCACCTAAGTCAAAGTGCCCTTCCCACGTCTCTGTCTCTAATACTTATAGGAATAGTGAAGTTGCCTGTATCTTTCAACTTTGGAGGGAGTTTGTTTTTGATTCTTGAACTACTCTTCAGTGAGTGTAACTGTGTCAAAATATATGAGGAGACTCTTGTTTGCAACTATACTTTTCAAGTGCTTGACGTATTTTGGTACCTCTTGGAACAACTTCACCAATGGAATATTCACAAAAAAGCTGCTTCAATATGTCTAGAAATCTTGAACAAGCCTGGTCTGCTTTCTGTTTCTCAAACCTATGTGGTAGTGGTAGTGGTGGCTTGAGTGTTAACTCTTCAATTTATTCAACTTATTTCTCTTTCTCTGGTGTAGACCTAAAATCTTCATTCTATTTTCTCTCTCTTTGAGGTTCTACTTCTAACTTTTTTACGCTTCTCAAGATGACTGCATTAACCATTTCGTTTGGATTTTTCTCTGTATCACTAGATAATTTCTCTTGAGGTCTCGCATGTAATGCTGCAGCTAATTGACCCAATTGTAGTTTCACGTCAGTAATAAATTTCTTATGTTCTTCATTAATTACCCGCTGAGCTTGATTGAACTATTCAGTCTGAGCTACAAACTGCTTGAATGTCTCCTCAATCGAACTACTTACTTGAGCTTGTGGTTGTATGAATGACTGCTTTTGATTACCTCTCCAATAAAAATTTGGATACTTTCTCTAGTTCTGTCCATAGCCATTACCTTGAAACCTCATTCCACCATTCTGTTGCCTTACATAAAATATAGATTATGGGTTTTGAGGACAACCTGAATAGGTTTTGTTTTCACCACATAGCTCACACATAATACTGGCTGCTTGAACTTGTTGAACTTGACATGAGCTTTGGGTTGTCAGACACTTCTTCGCTAAGCTGGTAAGCTGCCCAATTTCAGCTCTCATGGATGTAACATCATTTTACTCTAGCTTCCCTGGCTCTTCTTGTGAAGTTGAGGAAACGCTCTACTCAGCTTTTGATAGTCTCTATTACCTATAGATATAAGGTTGAGTAGCGCTTCTATTTTATCAAAACTCTTGGATAAGATTTTCCCTTGAGCTGTAGCATCTAAAATTGACTTGGAATCTGGTCTTAGTCCTTCAATGAAGTTATGTCCAATGATCTCATTTGGTTGTTAATGATGAGGGCGATCTCTAAAATAACCCTTATACCTTTCCCATGCCTGTGGCAATAATTCAGTATCTTCTACACAAAACCGAATATTCTTTCTCTTAACTCTTGATTTTTCTCAAAAAAAAAGATTCGGTTCAGGATCTTCTCTGACAATCAATTTCAAGTAGTAATTGAATCGGCTGATTCATTCTGCAACCATTACTTTGCTTCCTCAATAAGTGAAAAAAATAAAGTAAGCTTTACGTACTCATCCGACACGTTCTGATAGTTAAAGTTATCACCCAGTTCCATACAAATTTGTCAAGTGTTTGTGTGGATCTCCCTGTAGTTTACCCAATAATTAGCAAGTGTTCTACACTAGTCGTACTATTTATTCTTTTGGTTCAAAGTTACCCATAATTGATGGCTTAACTATTGCCTTGGAGTCCTTCTCATGATTTGGCCTAGCAAAGTTGAGTACATGTATGTGTCCCTGCGCCCCAAGAGGTTGTTGGACTCCGTCAAGATTTAAGTTCTGGTTGATTTGGTCACCCATGATTCTGAATCATCTCATAGTTCTTTCAATTTCAGGATCAAATGGAATCAAGGAACTTCTTTGACTTCTCGTAATTGGCATACCCTACCTGAAACCTATAATATAACAAATACAATAACTAAAAGTAAAATCTGAACAGATTTAATAGAAATTCAAAATAGAATATCAATCTCTAACAACTCCCCGACAACAGCACCAAAAACTTGTTGGACTCTCTAGGTTAGGCTAATGCACACGCAAGTGTATGTGGTCTGACAAGTAATATAGGACTTGTGAATCCAGATATCGATCCCATAGGAAATTGACGAATTGATAACTATAATGAACTCCTATTCTAACTATTCAGTGATGTAAACAGGAGAAGATTTTTTAGTTTAGCTAATTAACTACTAACTACTATAATTCTAATACTTAAGATGATTTTTGGTTATTTTGTGATTTTAGAGATGATTAGTGATCCAGGGTTGTGAACTTAGAATAATCTAGTTGAGTTATTGGTTAACTAATTTGACTGATTTCTTTAGTTACTAGTTGCGGATTGATATTCACGATGTTGGCGTCTTTCCAAAATGCCTCTACGCCTACTCGACTATTCTTAATGTGTATATTCCTATGGTCTTTGATCGATAGTGAAGTGCATGTGATTTATCTTCTGTATCAACTAAGAAAGGCTAACAAGTATATTCCTATCCACATTAGTGAATCATTTCCCCCAGAAGGGATCCAAGACCAAGCTTTACCTTTTCTTATTGCGAATGTAAATTCTCTATTCCTAGTTCAACTTATAAACCATAGATAGTACTCAATAATTGGTCAGAGAATTAAGTAATTAAGATAAAGAAAAGATAATTAACTTAAATAGTGAAAATCCAATCAAACAACAATGTTCATATTCATCCACAATCCTAGATACTATGAGTTTAGCTACTCATGAACTGATTACAAAAGCAGTAATCCATGAATAAGCAAAGATTTAATAATACAAGGCAAAAAGGAAAAGAAAAACCTAGGTAGAAACCCTTAGGTCTTTGTCCCAATGTGTTTCTCCCTTGAAAGCGCCCTTCTGTCTTCTTCTACTCTCTTTTATCAATGTTCTCTCTTCTCTTATGTTTTTCTCCCTTAAAATTTGAAGAAAAGTAGTATTTAATGACTTTAAGAGGATTCTGACTTAGATCTAGGTCGAAAAGACCAAACCTAGCTAAACTAGGCCAAAATTTGGCATCTGGCCTCCCCCTTGCGGTTCTGTAGTGCTTTTTAGTAGCCCACATGCACTCAGGTCCAGTGAACTACGAGGGCACCTGGGCGGCACCTAGGACCTCTCTATAGTGCTTTTTTTTTGCATTTTTTCATTGTTTTACCTTGTTAAGATCCCGTCCTGATCTCCTAACTATGGACATGCTCCATATTATCTTTCCCAGTTCCTACTCAGACTTCAAAGCTCCATAATTTCTCTATAATGCTCCAAATTTTTGCAAAATCCTTTACTTTTAAATCTACACATCAAAACAGGCTACGTAAGTGTAATTCATATAAGGTAAGCTTAAAAACTCAAAACAAGTAAAATGGGAGGTAATTTATTGTAACGATCAGGTTTGTCATTATGGGTAAACTTTTCGTACCAAGTTTTGCGTTAGAAATACTCGGGGTTTGGGAATTAAAAATTTTGGGCTAGACTAGTCTCGATCGGTTTTGAAGCGAGGTTTGGTCTAGGGCAATTTGGGTGAGGATTAGATAACACACCTTGATTTGATCTAGTTTTTCGTGTATCCAAGACATAAAGGAATCTAGGAGACTTTTCCAAATTGAATTTGGATAAGTAGAACTCTAGGTATGAAGGTTGACGTGAAGGAGTTATTCTGAAACGTCAGGAAATCAAGTGTGTTGTAAAATAGGTACTTTTGGGGAATTTTATGACATTCTGTCCTGTGTCAACCACTGCCGCACCATCGTAGCGACCTCCGCTATAGCAGAGAAATTATCACTGTAACGAAAGTCAACATCGGTCAGCACCGCTATAGCGAGTGGTTCCGCTACGGTGGTACTGCTATAGCAGAGCATGGACCGCTATAGCAGAGTCTGATGGGATTTAATGCAGAAACTTTCCCAAAATAGTCAGTTTTCATCAAGGACGTTTTGGGGAAAAGGCAAGGCAATTCTGCGCGATTTTCTTCTGTTTTCCATCATTTTTCATCCCAAAGGTTTACTCCCCAAACTCTGTACTATCTTTCCTATGCTATAGAATTTCTAGGGGTGGACCTGGGGGAAGGTTTTAAATGACCTAGGAATGGTAGAATCCAGGGAAAAGGGGGATTCTAAGGTGTAGAAGTTCTTGGGTGTTGTTATTTTCATTGTTTTTGATCATGTGGCCTTAATTCTCTAAATGTACCCATAAAAATAGTAGAAATAGGTGAATTAATGGTGGAAAATATGGGGAAAAGGGTGGAATGATCATAGTTGGCCTGGGGTTTGGGATTGTGCATAATCCGGGTAACTAGCTGGCCATAAGGATTGATTTTGGTTATTATATGTTGTTTTAGACCAAGAACAAGCAAGAACTTCGGGAAACAGAAAAGCTCTTATTGAGTAGAGCTTTGGAATATTTCAAGGTAGGTGATGGTTATTGATTCCTATTATGCATTGTATGTTCGTGTGCTTTTGCTTAAGAATGGTACGAGTTGCATGCTTAGGGAACAGTTAGCAATGTCTATATGTTTGGATAACAGCCTTGTAAAATGAACTGGGTATTATTGATTGTTGGTTTACAAGTGTGATTTGTTTCATCATTTGTGACTGTTGCATTTCTGTGTGACATTCAGCTGGCTCGAGTACCACACCTGGTATAGGTTACTATTTGGTTGGCTTGGGTACCACGCCTGGTACAGGTTACTATTTGGTTAGCTCAGGTACCATGCTTGGTACGGGTTTATTTTATTGAACTATTGCATTTTGACGATGGTTCCATGAGTGGATCGGGTTGTGTTTCTGAACTATGTTTATTTGCATATGGTCCTTGAGAGGCTGGGTCATTGTATTGATTGTGACTTTGGTCTTGGTGTAAACCGGGTTACATGTTTAACACTTTAGTGTTGTTAGGGGATCCCAGGGTGGGTCCAGGTTATGTAAAACAGAATGTTTATTGTTTGTCATTAAATGTTGTTAATGGCTGTGAAGTGGGTTACATGTGGGGATAAGCTAGGAAGAGACTTGTATTCTAGGGATATTTGTTGGCTTGTTCACATGTTTTCTGTGCTTTACTTAACTTTAGCTACTGTTCGTATACTGCTTATTTGCAACTGGATGATGATCCAACTAGTACACGGTGTTGTGTACTGATTCTGCATTTGCTTTTCTTTTTGTGAGTACAGGAAATCTTCCGGTGATTAACGCGCGACCCCACTTGTAGTCCAGCATTTCCAGACATCAACGGTGAGCTGTTTGGGTTGAGCAACCTTGGTCTCTTTCTTTTAGTTATAGCCCACTTGTTTCGAGCTTAGACTCTTTTTTCTCGCATTCTAGACATTGGTAGATTATTTTGGTACGATGACTTTCAGGTTCTATGGTGGAATTTCCACAGGCTTTTATTTTATAATAATATTTTTAGACTTGAATGCTAATTTTATTTATTTGCACTGGTTTTAAGCTGCTAGAATTATTAAGTTCTGGGTCAAGGATGGTTTGCTCGCCCGGGGTTACGGTGGGTCAGGGTTGTGACAAACATGGTATCAGAGCCCTAGGTTCGTTGATATCATCGTACCAAAATGAGTCTAGCAGAGTCTTATGGAATGGTACGAAGACGTCTGTACTTTTCTTCGAGAGGCTATAGGACTTTAGAAAAACTATCTCTTCTTACTTCCTTCGTGCTATAACTTGATTCTAATTGGTATCTGGTGATACAATTTGGTATCTAACTCTTTCACTCTTCTGTCCACAGATGGTTAATACGAGGAACAACGGAGCGAGATCTGCGAGACCAGCAGCGGGCTCGGCTATCAGAGGAAGAGGATGGGGAAGGGGCAGGGGCCGAGGTAGAGTAACACCCGCCAGGGGTGGAGCTCAAGCAGTTGCAGGAGAATGTGAGGCGACCCCTTCCCCACCCCAGGATCAGGTTGAAGAGGAAGTCGAGGTTATTGTTGAGGAGGATGTGGATCAGGCAAAGGCAGCACCGGCTGGAGATGCAGGCCTTCCCCTATCACGCCCGAAGCATTTCAGTAGGTGTGGAGCTTTCTGAGTGGACTGGTTGGCGCAGGAGCCACCCCCACGGGTATTGTAGATCAAGCTCTGGGCACTCAACCAGCGGTTACTATGGCTCCTAGAATGGATGCAGTGTCGGGCACAAATGACTTTTTTCGACCAATGCAAAGGTTCAGTCATGACAGGGAACGAGCACGAGATGCTGACTAAGTTCCTCAACCTGAAAACTCCTATGTTTCAGGGTACTGAGAGGGAAGATTCCTATGAGTTCATTTTGGACTGTTATGAGAGGCTGCATAAGGTGGGCATTGTGCAACAACATGGGGTTGAGTTCATCACTTTCCAGCTGCAAGGTGATGCTAAGGAGTGGTGGAGGTCTCATGTGGAATGTCGGTCATCTATTTTGCCTCCACTGACTTGGTAGCAATTTCATGCTCTCTTCCTAGAGAAGTATGTGCCTCGTACTTTGAGAGATCGCAAAAAGGATGAGTTCCTGGATCTGGAATAGGGTAACATCTCAGTCTCTGCTTATGAGGATAAGTTTCATACTTTGTCTCGCTTTCCTACGCAGTTGTTGGGTTCTGAGGATTTGGATATTTATGAAGGGCTTGAATACCAATTTGCAAGTGTTATCTGTGCATATGACTTCAGCAGGGAAGGGCTACAATGAGGTGATGAATTATGTTAAAAAGTTTGAAGGGGTTAAGCAAGTGGGGCAGGCTAAAGTGTTAGCCAAGAAGCCCCAGAATGATGGAAATTTCAATGGTTCGTATTCCATGGGCCACAATCAGCAGGTATACTCAGTCTATCCTATTCAGTCATCTCTGCCAGCTGCTACAAGTGGTCATCCGGGGGATAATCAGAAGTTCTCAGCTCCTAGAGGCTAGGGAACTTCTTACACATCTGCCACCAGGCCTTCACTTGATCGCGGTTGTTTCCACTGTGGTGATAAGGGACACTTTAAGAGGGAGTACCCTCACAGACTGATTGGTAATAAGGCTTAGCAGCAGTCCAAGGCCATGGTTCCAGCAGGTAGAGGTGGTTATGCTAGAGGTCATCCACATTGTGGGTGAGGTAACTTTTAGAGAGGTCGGGGAGATAGTGGTAATGGAGGTGCGGGCAGGGGTATGGTACAGCTAGCCAAGGAAGTTGCTCAAATTGATGATCGGGCTCACTGTTATGTTTTTCCAGGGAAGTTGAAGGCTGAGGCGTTATACGCGGTGATCATAGGTATAATTCTTATCTATGATAGGATGGCTTCTGTACTATTTTACCCAGGATCTACTTAGTCTTATGTGTCTGTGAACTTTGCTTTGGGTCTGCAATTGATATATAGTGTCCTTGGTTCCCCTATCCATATGTCTACCCTGGTTGGAGAGTCAATGATTGTGACTCGTGTGTATTATGCTTTTTCTGTGGTATTTGTGGGGTTACAGACTTAGGTATACTTGGTAATTATGGATATGGTAGACTTCGATGTTATTTTGGGCATGACCTGGTTGTCCCCTTATCATGTTGTTCTGAATTGTAACACAAAGACTGTGGCTCTAGAGATTCTGGGTAAGGATAGTCTAGAGTGGGAAGGTGTGTACAAGACTAAGCCGATTAAAAACATATCATTTATTCAGGCTAGGAAGCTAGTGGGGAGAGGGTGTATGGCTTTCTTGGCTCATCTTCGGGATGATAGTGTGGAGTCCCCGTCTATTAAGTCAGTTCCAGTTGTGTCAGAGTTTCAGGAGGTTTTTTTGGTGGATTTGCCTGGTATGCCTCTGGACAGGGATATTAATTTTTGTATTGACTTGGAGCCGGGCACTCGCCCAATTTCCATTCCTCCTTACCGTATGGCTCCGGTAGAATTGAGGGAACTTAAGACTCAGCTTCAGGAACTCTTTGATAAGGGCTTTATCCATCCCAGTGCTTCGCCTTGGGGTGATCCGGTATTATTTGTGAAAAAGAAGGATGGTAGTATGCGGATGCGCATACACTACATGCAGTTGAATAAGTTTACCATCAGAAATAAGTATCCTTTACCCCGTATAAATAACCTTTTTGACCAGTTACAGGGTGCATCTATGTTCTCTAAAATTGACTTAAGGTTAGGTTATCATCAGTTAAAGATTAGGCCCGAGGACATTCCTAAGATGGATTTTTGGACTCGGTATGGGCATTATGAGTTTCTAGTGATGTCATTTGGGTTAACAAATGCGTCGGCAGCATTCATGAGTTTGATGAATGGGGTGTTTAAATATTATTTGGATTCTTTCATCATTTTATTTATTGATGACATTTTGATCTACTCCAAGAGTAGGGAGGAGCATGCCAAACATCTCCGTATTTCTTTTGGAAATATTAAGGCTCCAGAAACTTTATGCGAAGTTTCCCAAGTGTGAATTTTAGTTGACTTAAGTCCCATTCTTAGGGCATGTGGTGTCAGAAAGGGGGGTGATGGTAGATCCCCAGAAGATTGAGGAAGTTAAGAATTGGGCTCGACCTAGTTCTGTGATAGAGGTGAGGAGGTTTATGGGGCTTGCGGGGTACTACCGCAGGTTTGTCAAGGATTTTGCGTCCATCGCTACTCACTTGACAAGATTGACTCAGAAAGAGGTTCCATTCATATGGTCTGACAAGTGTGAGGAGTGCTTCGAAAAGCTCAAGACACTTCTGACCACTGCTCCCATTTTGTCTTTACCGGTTAAAGGTAAAGACTTCATTGTTTATTGTGATGCTTCACATTCGGGTTTGGGTGATGTGTCAATGCAAGACAGGAATGTAACTGCCTAAGCATCTAGGCAGTTGAAGGTTCATGAGAGGAATTATTCAACTCACGACTTAGAGTTAGCAGCAGTGGTGTTCGCACTCAAGATTTGGAGACACTATCTCTATGGTGTCTAGTGTGAGGTATTCACTGATCATCGCAGTCTGCAGCCCATTTTTATGCATAAGGACTTGAATCTAAGGCAGGGGAGGTGGATGGAGTTATTGAAGGATTATGATGTGACCAATCAGTACCATCCGGGTAAGGCCAATGTGGTGGCAGACGCATTGAGCCGGAAGACAGTCAGCATGGGCAATTTGGCTTTCTTGGGGGTGTCCAACCGACTATTGGCAAGGGAGCTTCAGGCTTTGGAAGCTAAGTTCATGCACTTAGGTATTTCAGAAAAGGGTGGAGTCTTGGTCCGTATGGAGGTCAAATCCATATTCATAGAGGATATATAGGCCAAGAAGTTTCAGGATTCGCAGTTGAGCAAGTTTCAGAGCAAGGCAATAGCTAGAGAGTTCAGGGGCGCCACGTTGGACTCTGGCAGGGTGTTGAATTTCAGAGGGAGGATCGGTGTCCCTCGGGTTGATGATATAATTCAGAAGATATTGATAGAGGCTCATAGTTTGTGGTACTCGATTCATCCGAGTGTAACCAAGATGTATTGGAATTTGAGGCAACTTTATTTGTGGTCTGGGATAAAATAGGACATAGCTGACTTCGTGTCCAAGTGTCAGAACTGTCAGCAGGTCAAATATGAGCACCAAAGGCATGTAGGACTACTTCAGAGCATGCCCATTCCTGAGTAGAAATGGGAAAGGATAGCCATGGATTTCGTGGTGGGTCTTCCAAGGACCTTGGGAAGGTATGACTTGATTTGGGTCATTGTGGATAGGCTGACCAAGTCGGCTCATTTTATTATGGTCAGGGTGGAATATAGTTTGCAGCAGTTGGCTAAGATCTATGTTAAGGAGATCATGAGAGTGCATGGGGTGCCACTGTCCATCATTTCAGACAAGGGTACGCAATTTACCTCTAAGTTTTGGGGTAAGTTACATGAGGATTTGGGCACTCAACTCACTTTCAGCACAGCGTTCCACCCTCATACTGACGGTCAGTCAGAGAGAATGATCCAAGTATTGGAGGACATGCTGAGAGCATGTGTGATTGACTTCGAAGGATATTGGGACCAGTTACTGCCATTGTGTGAGTTCTCATACAACAATAGCTACAACTTCAACATTGATATGGCACCATTCGAGGCACTGTATGGTAGGGAATGTAGATCACCCATAGGGTGGTTTGAGGCAGGCGATGTAAAGCTTCTGGGTGTAGACTTGGTAAGAGAAGCGCAAGAAAAGGTAAGGGGCGTTCAGACCAAGTTTCTAGCAACCTAGAGCAAGCAGAAGGAATATACAGATCGCAAGGTAAGGGATATAGACTTTCAGGTTGGTGAACAAGTATTACTGAAAGTGTCACCAATAAAAGGGGTTATGCATTTTGGCAAGAGGGGCAAGCTCAGCCCTCGGTTTATTGGTTCATTTGAAGTTCTTGAAATTATAGGTCCAGTGGATTACAGGTTAGCACTGTCATATGGTTTATCGGGTGTCCATCTGGTATTCTATGTCTCCATGTTAAAGCGGTACCATGGGGATGGAGATTACATCATCAAGTGGAATGAGGTATTGCTAGATAAGGACCTTAGCTATGAAAAGGAATTGGTTGTGATTCTTGATTGGGATGTTCATAAATTGAGGACAAAGGTGATCGATATGGTAAAGGTTCAGTGGAAACATCACCCGATTGAGAAAACCACTTGGAAACCGAGAAGTACATGCGGGACAAGTACCCTCACTTGTTTGAGAATCCAGGTACTACACTTTCTCTCTTTTATTCTCTGTATTTTCAGGTTTGTTTGTTCGGGGATGAATGATGGGTAAATCGGTATCTGTTGTAATGATCATGTTCGTCATTATGGGTAAACTTTTTATTCCAAGTTTCAGGTCAAAAATACTCTGGGTTTGGGAGTTGAAAATTTTGGGCTAGACTAGTCTCGACCGATTTTAGAGTAAAGTTTGGTCTAGGGCAATCCGGATGAGGATTGGGTAATGTACCTTGATTTAAGCTAGTTTTTTGTGTAACTAAGACATAAAGGAGTCTGAATTACTTTTTGGAATTGAATTCGGATAAGTAGAACTCTCGATATGAAGGTTGACGTGAAGGGGTTGTTCTGAAACGTCAGGAAATCAAGTGTGTTGTAAAATGGGCGCTTTTGGGGAACTTTATGACATTCTGTCCTGTGTCAACCATTGTCGCACCGCTGTACTGACCTCTGCTATAGCAGAGAAATTATCGCTATAGTGGAGAAATTATCGCTATAGCAGAAGTCAACATCGGTCAGCACCGCTATAGCGGGTGGTTTTGCTACCGCGGTACTGCTACAGTGGAGCATGGACCACTATAGCGGATCATGATGGGATTTAGTGCAGAAACTTTCCCAAAATAGTCAGTTTTCATCAAGGACATTTTGGGGGAAGGGCAAGGCGATTTTGGGCAATTTTCCTCTGTTTTCCATCATTTTTTGTCCCAAAGGTAAGGATTTTACTCTCCAAACTCCATAATATCTTTCCTACGCTATAGAACATCTAGGGGTGGACCTGGGGGAAGGTTTTGAATAACCTAGGAATGGTAGAATCCGAGGAAAAGGGGGGATTCTAAGGTGTAGAAGTTCTTGGGTGTTGTTATTTTCATTGTTTTTGATCATGTGGCCTTAATTCTCTAAATATACCCATAAAATGGTAGAAATAGGTGAATTAATAATGGGAAAGCCCAGAAAAAAAGGTGGAATGATCATAGTTGGCCTGGGGTTTTGAATTGTGCATAATTCGGGTAACTAGCTGGCCATAAGGATTGATTTTGGTTATTATATGTTGTTTTAGACCAAGAAAGAGCAAGAACTTCAGGAAATGGGAAATATCCTATTGAGTAGAGCTTTAGAATATTTCTAGGTAGGTGATGGTTATTGTTTCCTATTATGCATTGTATGTTCATGTGCTTTTGCTTAAGTATGGTACGAGTTGCATGCTTAGGGAACAATTAGGAATGTCTAAATGTCTGGATAACAGTCTTGTAAAATGAACTGGTGTTATTGCTTGTTGGTTTATAAGTGTGATTTGTTTCATTGTTTGTGACTGTTGGATTTCTGTGTGACATTCAGTTGGCTCGGGTACCACGCCTAGTACAGGTTACTATTTGGTTGGCTCGGGTACCACGCCTGGTATAGGTTACTATTTTGTTGGCTCAGGTACCACGCCTGGTATAGGTTACTATTTGGTAGGCTCGGGTACCACACCTGGTATGGGTTTATTTTATTGAATTGTTGCATTTTGATGATGGTTCCATGAGTAGACTGGGTTGTGTTTCTGAACTGTGTTTATTTGCATATGGTCCTTGAGAAGCTGGGTCATTGTATTGATTGTGAGTTTGGTCTTGGTGTAGACCGGGTTGCATGTTTAACACTTAGGTGTTGTTAGGAGATCTCGAGGTGGGTCAAGGCTATGTAAAATGGAATTTTTATTATTTGTCGTTAATTGTTGTCAATGGCTGTGAAGTGGGTTACATGTGGGGATAAGCTAGGAAGAGACTTGTAGTCTAGGGATATCTGTTGGCTTGTTCACATTTTTTCTGTGCTTTACTTAACTTTAGCTACTGTTCATATACTGCTTATTTTGAACTAGCTGATGATACTACCAGTACATGGTATTGTGTACTGAACCTGCACTTGTTTTCCTTTTTGTGAGTATAGAAAATCTTCCGGCGACTGGCGCGCGACCCCACTTGTAGTCCCAGCGTTTCCAGACATCAAGGGTGAGATGTTCGTGTCGAGCTACCTTGGTCTCTTTCTTTTAGTTATAGCCCACTTATTTTGGGCTTAGACTGTTGTTTATTTGGGTTGCATTCCTGCATTCTAGACATTGGTAGATTATTTTGGTACGATGACTTTCAGGTTCTGGGTGGAATTTACGCAGGCCTTTATTTTATAATAGTGTGTTTAGACTTAAATGCTAATTTTATTTATTTGCACTGGTTTTAAGTTGCTAGAATGATTAAGTTTTGGGTCAAGGATGGTTCACTCGACCGGGTATTGGGTGGGTGCCACTCACGGTGGGTCAGGGTCATGACATTTATATCATAAAATATTATTTTTAGTCTTACATAAATAAACAACATATATACTATGGTAGATTCGATATCAATAATTCATCCATATTAAATTAGAATCATAACCTTTTTAGCTTTTATTTTGTTTAAACCCGAACAAACCGGCAACCTGCCCCACCGCGCATCAATTTTTAAAATAGTTGTTTATACCCGCCCTACCCTGCATAACCTTAAATTTGCATCTGCTCCACATAGCCCGAAATCCACCCCGCGTCGTATCCCCTCCCCCCTCCCTCTCCACTTTCATCCCTATGTGAATGTGGTAGCAGCGCAAAATATATTTGAAAGAAGACAAACAATTGTACAAATAAACGTAAGCATGACAAAGGATAAAATAATAATTTTTATCATGATAAAAATATAAAAAAAAATACTATGAGTTCTCCAAATAGTACTTCAAAACGTGAAGGTAATTTGTATTATCAAAGGGGTATGAAAGGTCATTGCACACATCATTATCGTGCAATCTAATTTGACAAGTTTTATAAATTCTCATCAAAATAAAGGAATATAAAATGGTGGTGTACTTGACCTTTCAAAGTGATGTTGAGGTGTGTCATATAAATATAATAAATTTTAAGGCATTACAATGAGTTTTAAGGAAAATATAGTATGATTATAGTCTATTCCTTGAAGAGAATAAAACTTGTGATAAACATATCGTGATTATTTGGTCATTCTTGAAAATGAATGTGTCAATATGTGATAAAATTTATGGATAAGAATGTGCTCATGTATGATTGGGTAAATACCATAACTCACCTTTATGGAGGTTTGAGAGAAATAAAAAAAATTGATATCAGTAATCATTGATCAAGTGCTTTTAATACATGATAAATATTGTGGCATGTCTTATCAAAGATTACCAAAGGGTTAAAAAAAGGAATAAGTCTTGCACACATAGTCTTGCACACATATTAGGTAGAACCTATCAACATCCCCCTAAAGTTGATACCAACTTTCACTTAGACACCTCAACTGGGCCTTGTTCATTTCAGATACCTCATATAAGATTTCACTGTCATTTTAACAATTTTTGTACAGTTGGTTGTAAACCCTAGACGCATATATTGCAAACATTTCTAAGTGGATTAAAAGACCAGTTAATCGTGCCAACGCAAATTACTTTCCATGTCATATTACATCTCAGAAAAATTCAAATTTAATGGCTAATTCAGGTCCAATCTTTCACTTTCAATTTTTTCAACTCTTCGTCTACTTCACCCGATCAAAAATCCTTGACAATATATCTTCAAATTCTATCCATTTTGTCGTGATTTTCACAAAATTCATAGTTAGTAGGTACTAAAAATGTTTATTTGTTTGCCATTTTTCAGGTTTAATGGTTGGAATCAAGTATTGGAGATAGTCGATTTCCAGGGCTTCCTAAAATTGGAGAAATTTGAGGTTCTACTAAACTTTTCTTGTGTTTGTATGCATTACTGTTGAAGTAGGTGCATTTTTCAGACTATTTTCTATTATTTGTTGCTTCGTATGTAACTAGGGTTTGGGGGATTTCACTGATAAAGTGAGGGGCTTTTTGAGTATTTCCTTATTGTGGTGATGCTTTGGTGGTTTCAAGGGAATGATATGGACAACTTTATTTTGACCTATTTTCACCATGGGGAACTCTTGTATCAAACCCTAACCCTACTTATAAGAGAAAATTAAATGTCTTTGATGTTGCTATTGATAAGGATCATTTTAGTCGTATTGAGTTTTTTTCCTACACTAAAGATCTTGAGTACACAAATGAGAGGGAAGTTTATTTTTTACCATGGCTATATTTACCCTCAGTGTTACCAAATTTATCATCTATACCCCCTAAATGATGAAAAACCAAAATTGACTAAAAATACTTAATTTTTTTTAAAAAAAGAACTCACTACCCCTAATCAAACCCGCCCCGACCCATCTAACTAAAAAACCCAAACAAATATACTCCCTTCCACATGCTTAACCCAAACAAAAAGATTTTAACATTAACAAATTTTCCACAATAGACCACAAGATATTACTTTTAAAATATTTCTACAACAATATTCAACCACGCTGAGTTTGTGTTAAACTTGTCGTATTGGTGAGTATACTTGTTTGGTTTTTTTAGCTAGATGGGTCGGAACAAGTTTGATTAGGTGTAGTGAGTTTTTTTTCTTCAAATTTGTGTATTTCAAATAGTAGCATAAATGCAATAGCTCATATATTTTAGGAGGCACAAATATTTCACAAAATCCATAACAATTGAACCTTCAATTGCTTTTTCCAAATCCAGAATCAATATTTACAAGAAGAGCAAAAACACTAAATTAGCACTACTTGTTATCAAATAATACAAAATCTATTAATCTGAGAACCTTCTAATCAATAGCGCATACATTACAGAGGGCACAATAGCCAAAGAATTCATTACAATTGAACATTCAATTTCTTTTCTACCATACAAGCAGAGCAAAAATATTAAATTAGCATAGCTTGTTACCAAATTATACAGAACCTATTAGTCAGTTGCAAAAGCATATACATAATTACACGAAGTACCAAAAGAATTAAGCTAACATCACTGTCAACAAAATCCAGAGAACCTACTAATCATATGCAAAATCTAGAAAATAATTATAGGAAGTGAAAAAGCAATAAAATTAGCGACGTCCTTAACCAAAATTACACCAAAAACTATTAATCAGATTTCAAATCATACAAATTTGATTTTGTGTCGAATAAATTATGAGATCCATCAAAAAAAATAGAAGATGATTAAAATGCTAGTATATTTGTTTGGGTTTTTTAATTAAATGGGTCGGGGCGCATTTGTTTAGGGGTGGTGAATTTATTTTTTCAAATTCGGGTATCTTCAAACAGTTTGGGCTTTTCTATATGTTGGCTTGTATGCATCCACCATTAGTCAAGGGACCAAGTCCTTCACCAGTTTCTATGATTAAGAACAAAAACTGAAGAACAATATTAAAGAACTGAAATTGTAAAGAACACACAATATTTTATGTGGAAATCTCCTTGCTCAAGGGAGTAAAACCACAATCTACCTCGTAGAATTTTTGTATGTTCAATGAAAAGAAATGAAAGGGAAATGGAGGGTGAAAGGGTGTAACTTTTCAGTTGAAGAGTTGCACCTTTCAAAACCATTGTGACCTTTCTGAACCAGTGCATCTCTTCCAAAGAGTTGCATCCTTTATGTAACGATCGGGTCTATCGTTATGTTATTTTTTTTCGATTTCCGTAAATTTGGGGAAAATGGTTAAAAATACGTTCAGAATAAATAGGGTGACGTCATGAAAAAATTTCTGATTTTCGAAAAGAATCCGGGTTGACGTCACACCTCTATAAGGGTAATTATTTTGCTATAGCGGCACCGCTATCGCGGTAAGACAGACTGCTATAGCGGGACTGCGGGACGCAGAATGCCTGTGATGGAATTTTATTAAAAAGTCTCTTCTCCTCAGTTGGAAAATATACGAGGGTTCCTCCAAAAACCCTCTCATGCTGCTCCAAGGCTGGGAAATCTTGAGGAGGAGGGGTCATGGCTGAAGGGACGCGGAACAGCGGATTCCAAGATCACGATTCAGCCGGAAATGATATCACGGAGCCAGAAATGCATCGTTGCAACTACTGGCGTCCAGGTAGGCTAGGTTTTCATGAATAGTTAGACCTGTTTACTTTTTGTACCAGTTGTATAGTAGAAACAGAGAATCCATGTTTTAGGCCTCCGGGCACGGAATCTGGCAGATTCGGGATTGGTTGTGTTATTTCTAGGATGTATGGATTGGTTGGTCTTGTGAATGTTATTATGTGTTCATCTTATTCATATTGTCGTGATAAAATTATGGGTTGAGGGACTAGCGTGTCAGAAAGGTTCAGGGAACCAGGGAAGTGCTTGGGAGCACGAGAAACGGGAATAGGAAGCTCCTAGGTGGGGTTTCAGGAAGGTTCATTGCTTGAGGCTCAGCGGCGGTCTGGCTAAGGTTATAAAAGAGAAGCGTGTCGCATGCTTGTGTGTTTATTCAAAAGGGTAAAATCGCTAGTTACATGCTAAAATAAAAAGGGTGAATCGGGGAATAGTCTTCGGACGGGAATTGATGGTTTGTAGTTGTACCCTGAAAAGGGTAGGTGATGGATTATGATTTTCTGTGAATGTGTATCTTCATGTACTCATGTTTAAGTGATTGTATGCATTACATTGCTTAGGGAAGTTATGTGGAATGTCTAGGTTCCTATTTACAGTCTGTGATTGAACGGTGTTTTACTTGTTTGTTTTACAAGTTGTGTGTGTTCATATATTGACTGTGGTTATTGACATTTGGTTGGCTCGGGTACCACGCCTGGTATGGGTATAAAAAATAATTGGCATGGGTACCACGCCTGGTATGGGTATAACAAATGGGTTGCATGGGTACCACGCCTGGTACGGGTATAACATTTGGTTGGCACGGGTACCACGCCTGGTACGGGTTTACTTTATTGCATCTTGCATTGTTTCATTGATTATTGTATTGCATTGGCTGATATTGGTTACGTCTGTGGATCGGGTTATTTTACTGAATGTGATACTTGATGTTGGTTCCGTGAGTGGACTGGGTTGTCTATTTAAAGGTGTTATTGTTGGTGGTCTTTGAGTGGCCGGGAACTTTGTATAACTGTTGTGGTAGTCTTAGTTTAGGCCGGGTTGAATCATTAATTTTGGTATGTGTCTAGAGGGAATTCTAGGGTGGGTCCGGGGTAGACGAAAAGGTATAGTTAATGGCACATGTGTGTAGTCTAGAAGGGGGAACCTGGGGTGGGTCCGGACTATGTGGAAGAGGCTTAAGTTTAGGAGTTGTTGTCAATAAGTGTACTAAGGGTGGTCAGGGGTTAATTATGATTGATGAGCTAAGGGTTGGTCTTGATGTAGACCGGGGTAGCAGGTTGGACACTTAGGTGTGGTTAAGTGGATCCTTGGAGGGTCCAGGTCATGTGCAATAAGGGGATTAGATGTAACTCTAGGGTTGTCATTAAATGTAGCAAGGGTTGCAGGGTGGATTGCATGTGGTGGATAGACTGAGAGTCTGGGGTTGTGGTCCTAGCTATTGCAAATTTATTAGAAGGTTTACTAGTGATCCGTGGAGAGTTAGACCCTGGTGAGCAATGTTACGAGTATAAGTGGTTGAGTTGGGCAGTTAGTCGGGCTAAGTCGGAAAGATAGTTAGAACAGTGGACTTAGGTAAGGGAAGGGTAGTCCAGGTATGAACATGGACATATGTAAGGGGTAAGGTGACTTGGGAAGCCGGGGATAAGGTAAGGCTTAGAAAGTCTAAGGTTAGTGTGACTTGGAAGCCTTGGGAATGAGGGAGTTGGCAGCGGAAGAACATGGGGGTGGAAACCAAGTTATTTAATTTCGGTCATCTATTTCCTATTTTTCTTATATGATGGTAGGAGTGGATTTGGCTCAACCAATGATGCCTACCAGTATGTGTGTTTGTACTGACTCTACTCTTGATATACCTTTTGGTATAGTCTGGTTGCAGGTTGGTGATGTTTCATAGGTTCGCGGTGATGAGATCTCCATCAACTTCTGTCCTCGTTTTCCATGGCTGAAGTTGGGTCTTTTATCTCTTTGTGTCATCTTGTAGTAGCTCTTGTACCTGCTTAGACTAGATCCTAGGGGAGGGTGTTTTTAAAATGTTGTAAAGATTTTTTCGCAATTTCCTATGTAGCCTATTTCTTAACAGGATTTTTTATAAAGAAAGGATTTCAGTGATGTATAAAGATGGCTTAATTTGATGTTTTACTTTAATTCCGCAAGTTACCTGTTGGACGGGTGGTAAGGGTTCATCTATCTAGGATTTTAGAGTAGGCGCTCGCACATCTCGGTAGGTTGGGTCGTGACATATGGTATCAGATCCTAGGTTACCGATCTCCCAGTACAAGAGTAAAATGTTGAATAGGGTCTTACGGATTGGTGTGTTGATGTCCACATCTAATCTTTGGGAAACTATAAGGCATTCTAAGAATTTTCACCCTTCTTTCATTCCTTCATGCGGTTCGTACTTGCTTGTATGGGTTGAGTCCAATTGGTATCTCAACAAGGTAAGGGAGGTCTCCGTATCTCAGTTACGAGAGGACAAGCAAGAGAAATTGGAACCGGGAAGGTTCCAATTGGTATCTAGCCTGAGAGGCTGTGACAAGCATGGATAACCGGCTACTGGTCATCCATGGTACAAACGAAGGTGAAACTTGTGAATTGATTGTCTATGATTTGCTTTTGTTGTGACTTGAAAAATTGGATTATGGTGTGTACAATCTTGTGTGACTTATTTCGAATGGGTGTGGATTTCCAATTGGTGTGCATGCATAGTCTACGGAAGGTCATTGAGTGAAAAAGTTTGTGTGCCTTAGACTGTGATAGTCTGTTAATTGTCTTTATTTAAGAAAAAGGGTACTACGTGTTAAAATGGCTTATCATCAGTTAAGATGGTATGTGATTGGTGACTGGGACTATAGGGAAGCTTCGGCTTCAGGACAGTTGAAATTTTGGTTGGGAACCATGGGAACAAGAGAGTCATTAGTGTGTAATGGAAGGAAGGTAATGCCAAAAAATAATTAATTGTTGTGGAATTCTCATAAATTTTGATGTACTTTATTGGGTGTTATGTTTAATTCTAATGCGTTCGGTGCCAGGAATAGTCTTGAGGGTGGTTTAATACCATGGCGGGACTTACAGGTTAGGGCAGTGGTAACTGGGAAGGAGGATGAGTACATTTAGCTGAAAATCAATTTTTTCTGTACAGTTACCGTCAGGACCGCTATATCGGTGAAATATACGCTATAGCGGAACCGCTATCGCGGAATAACCAACCGTTATAGCGGAGGGCAGCGAGGAAGTGAGCTGCTCAGTTTTCCCCTATTTTGGTCCCTTCCGGAGACAAAATAAAAACAAGCATAAATCACCAAAACCATTGTATAAACCAAGGAAAAGCAGCTATATATATATATGCGGGAAAGGAAATAGTGTCTAACACGGGCATCCATGTGCCCAAAATTAAAGGAAAAAAAAGGAAGGGGAATGATTGTCTGAAACGAGCCCCAAACGGGGGGCAAACCAACAGTAAATACCAGTAACAAGGGGGGGGAGTCCTAGGCCTCATCCTCGCTCAGGAAAGGGAACTCCTGCACGTTCTCGGGCTCGAGGGCAGGGAGCTCCTGACCAGGGGCAGCACAGGAGAACATGACCTTTATGGTCTTCCATATCCGGGCAAACATACAGTCCCGGGAGCGCCTCTTCCTTTTCTCCTCTTCTAACTCCCTTTGGAGTGCTGCAAGTTCCTGAGCGGTTGGGTGAGGGGATGCACCGCCAACGTTAGGATCCTCCATGACCCTCCGGACAGCTGCTAGGTTCTCCTCCAGCTGGGCTCTAGAGATCCGGGGCTGGGGCTGGGGCTGGGACTGGGAAGGGGCATGGGTATCATCATCCTCATCATCATCGCCGGCCTCCTCCACCGACTGACGGCTCCCTTCCTCACCTATATTCCTCTTTTTCTTTGAAATGTCCTTCACCCGGACCGGGTTAAAGAGCTCATCCATGGCCACCTCTGCATCCGTGTGGTCCTGAGGCACACCAGCTCGCCTGCACAGCTCTGAAACTAGCCTAGGTAGATAAGGGCCCTTCTTGGGACCACTATAGAATCTCTTCCATTCCAAGATGATCTGCTCCCCCAAATTCATGATAATCTCCTGCATGGCAAAAGAGATCACCAAAGCTTGGGCATAGGTGTCGGTTTGATTTCCCGACGGCCGGATCCTCTGGGATACCAAATTCAGCCACATCCTAGCCTCGGAGGAGAAATAGGCACTAGTAATACCCTTGGGGCTGACCCAGTATACCTTGTCCTTGGAGGCGGGGTCCACCAGAGTATCTCTTAACCAGGTCATATCCCACAGTCGGGACTTAGCCATGTACGATGCATTAGAGACGTAGGTCACCCCTAGCACCTCATTGATGGTCCGGGCATCCACGGGAACATCCCCTGTAGCTGGATGGTAGGATTCGGCTCACTCCAATGGACCGTAGGGAGAATGGCATAGAACTCCCACACCCAGCCAGTTAGCGCGGGGAGAGGAGCCACTAGAAAAGTTTCCCACCCAAACTCTCGGACCCAGCAGTGGAAATCAACTGATTTTCCATCTATCCCAGTTTTGCGGCAACCTCTCTCATAGCAGAAGCTAAATCTTCGATAATCTCTGAGCCTTTCCCGGCTAGCTTCGTCGGGGAATCGCTCATAGTCGTATTCAGGGGCTTGTTGTTCAGCCATTGTGTTATCCTGCAAGGGTAAGAAGGAATTGGATTAGAATAGTAATAGGACACGAAAAAGGAGGAAATGTTTTTCTAAGTGTAACTTGGGAAGGCCACTCATTTGCGTCCTTCCGCTATAGCGGGTGTTGAGTCCGCAATAGCGAGACCGCTATAACGGTGAAATGTCCGTTGTAGCGAGACCGCCATAGCGGAGCTCTACCTCTATAGTGGTCTTCATCATTCCAGACCTTTAAGGGGTGCATCAATGCCGCCCCTTTGTCCAAAACGCTGATTTTATCATTTCAAGACCAGATCTACCTACCCAAAGTACCCCATTGCTAGTTACTATTTAAATTTGGGAATAATAACCCCTAAAATTCGCCAGAATCACCATTTTGTTCAAGAAACAACCCTTCACTTCCCCACCCATTTTTGGCCCATTTTTGGCCAACATTAGTATAATCCTTACGCCCAGAACTCCTTGGATGCATTGTAAATATAAGGGAAGCATCCATGCTTCGGGAATCCGACAGAAATCCAACCAAGGGGTTCAAGTTCAAAACCCATTTCAAAATGTACTACAAGTTCCTAAAATCCTACTACATTCATGTACAAATTAGTGCAAAAGAGTAAAGGAGAGAGTGAGTACGATTAATACCTGGAAATTTCAATGTTGGGAGTGGGACGATCGGGAGAGAAGGTGTAGTGTTTGAGTGGAATATGGGGAGAATGAGGGGAGTAATCTGTTTCTCCCCAATTTCATTTGATGTCAACTGCTATAGTGGTCGGCTATCCACAATAGCGAGACCTCTATAGCGGTGAATTGTCCGCTAAAGCGGACGACCAGTCAGTTCGGGTACAGGAAAAGTTCTCTCGGGTCTTTTCAAATTCATCCAATAGAATATGACACGAGGCCCCGGAATTCTTGGGTGCTCGGGATGGGGACATGTGTGATAGTCCTTGTGAGGCTCATAAATTCTTCATCGGGATGAGGTAATAATAGATTTTCCCTTGGTGAGTTAGACTTGTAAAGGGGAGGTTCGACAATTTGCATTGGTTCTATAATTACGCGGTCACTTAGGACGGTAAGAGTCCCGGATCAGTTTCTCTCCTCCAATTTGATTCGGGATCGTTCGGGGACAAATGACGGGTAAATTGATATCTGCTCTAATGACCAGGTCTGTCATTATGTTAATTTTTCCTAATTTCAGTAAATTTGGGGGAAATGGTTAAAAATACGTTCGGAATAAATAGGGTGATGTCATGAAAAAAATTCTAATTTTCGGAAAGAATCTGGGCTAATGTCACACTGCTATAGCGATAATTATTCTATTATAGCGGTACCGCCATCGCGGTAAGGCGGACCTCTATAGCGGGACTGCGGGAGGCAGAATGCCTGTGACAGGATTTTATTAAAAAGTCTCTTCTTCTCAGTTGGAAAACATACGAGGGTTCCTCCAAAAACTAGGGAATCTTGAGGAGGAGGGTTCATGGCTGAAGGGACGCGGAACAGCAGATTCCAAGATCACGATTCAGCCGAGAATGCAACTACGGAGCCAGAAATACATCATTGCAGCTGCTGGCATCCTAGGTTTTCATGAATAGTTAGACCTGTTTACTTTTCGTACCGGTTGTATAGTAGAAATAGAGAATCCATGTTTTAGGCCTCTGGGCACGGAGTCTGGCAGATTCGGGATTGGTTGTGTTATTTCTAAGATGTATGGAATGGCTGGTCTTCTGAATGTTATTATGTGTTCATCTTATTCATATTGTCATGATAAAATTATGGGTTGAGGGACTAGCGTGTCAGGAAGGTTAGGGGAACCAATGAAGTGCTTGGGAGCACGGGAAACGGGAATAGGAAGCTCTTAGGTGGGGTTTCAGGAAGGTTCATTGCTTGAGTCTTTGCGGCGGTCTGGATAATGTTAGAAAAGGGAAGCGTGTCTCATGATTGTGTGTTTATTCAAAAGGGGAAAATCTTTAGTTACATGATAAAATAAAAAGGGTGAACCGGAGAATAGTCTTCGGACGGGAATTGATGGTTCGTTATTGTACCCGAAAAAGGGTAGGTGATGGATTATGATTTTCTATGAATGTGTATATTCATGTACTAATGTCTAAGTGATTATATGCATTACATTGCTTAGGGAAGTTATGTGGAATGTCTAGGTTCCTATTTACAGTCTGTGATTGAACAGTGTTTTACTTGTTGGTTTTACAAGTTGTGTGTGATCATATATTGACTATGGTTGTTGACATTCGGTTGGCTCGGGTACCACGCCTGGTACGGATATAACAAATGGTTGGCATAGGTACCATGCTTGGTACAGGTATAACATTCGGTTGGAACGGGTACCACGCCTAGTACGGGTTTACTTTATTGCATCTTGTATTATTTCATTGATTATTGTATTGCATTGGCTGATATTGGTTCCGTGTGTGGACTGGGTTGTTTTACTGAATGTGATACTTGATATTGGTTCTGTGAGTAGACTGGGTTATCTATTTAAAGGTGCTATTATTGGTGGTCCTTGAGTGGCCGGAAACTTTGTATAACTGTTGTGTTGGTCTTGGTTTATGCCGGGTTGAATCATTACTTTTGGTATGTGTCTAGAGGGGATTCTAGGGTGGGTCCGGGCTAGATGGAAAGGAAAGGAATAGTTAATGGCACATGTGTGTAGTCTAGAAGGGGGATCCCGGGGTGGGTCCGGACTATGTGGAAGAGGCTTAAGTTCAGGAGTTGTTGTCAATAAATATACTAAGGGCGGTCAGGGATTAATTATGATTGCTGAGCTAAGGGTTGGTCTTGGTGTAGACCGGGGTAGCAGGTTGGACACTTAGGTGTGGTTAAGGGGATCCTTAGAGGGTCTGGGTCATGTGTAGTAAGGGGATTAGATGTAACTCTAGGGTTGTCATTAAATGTAGCAAGGGTGTCATTAAATGTAGCAAGGGTTGCGGGGTGGATTGCATGTGGTGGATAGACTGAGAGTCTGGGGTTGTGGTCCTGGCTATTGCACATTTATTAGAAGGTTTACTAGAGATCCTTGGAGGGTTAGACCATGGTGAGCAATGTTACGAGTATAAGTGGTTGAGTTGGGCAGTTAGCCGGGTTAAGTCGAAAAGATAGTTAGAACAGTGGACTTAGGTAAGGGAAGGGTAGTCCAGGTATGAATATGGACATATGTGAGGGGTAAGGTGACTTGGGAAGTCGGGGATAAGGTAAGGCTTAGGAATTCTAAGGTTAGTGTGACTTGGAAGCCTTGGGAATGAGGGAGTAGGCAGCGGAAGAACATGGGGGGTGGAAACCAAGTTATTTAATTTTGGTCATGTATTTCATATTTTTCTTATATGATGATAGGAGTAGATTTAGGTCGACCGATAATGCCTACCAGTACGTGTGTTTGTACTGACTCTACTCTTGCTATACCTTTTGGTATAGTCTGGTAGCAAGTGGGTGATGTTTCATAGGTTCGCGGCGATGAGATCTCCAGCAACTTCTGTCCTTGTTTCCATGGTGAAAGTTGGGTCTTTTATCTCTTTGTGTAATCTTGTAGTAGCTCTTGTACCTGTTTAGACTAGATCCTAGGGGAGAGTGTTTTTAAAATGTTGTAAAGATTTTTCTGCAATTTCTTATGTAGCCTATTTCTGAACAAGATTTTTTGTAAAGAAATGATTTCAGTTATGTATAAAGATGGCTTAATTTGATGTTTTACTTTAATTCCGCAAGTTACCTATTGGACGGGTGGTGAGGGTTTGTTTATCTAGGAGATTAGAGTAGGCGCCCGCACCGCCCGGTAGGTTGGGTCGTGACACTTTTTGAACCATTGCTTCTCTTTGTGAAGCAAAACTTTCTTAGCTATAAATATCCTTTGACCCTTCAGATATTCCTTATGAATTTTTTGATCTTCTACTCTTTTTCTTCTTGCACTTCTTAAAATTCTTGTGTGGTTTACTGTTGTCAACTGAGTTCGCTATCACCAGCGTTTGAGGTACCGCTACTCTGGTGAGTAAATAGTTCTATCTTGGGAGGATATATTCCAACACCTCAGGTATGTTGAGGAGAATAATTTCTTTAAGGACACACTGTGAATACAGTGGGCTCGATTTAAATTCTTTATCTTTTTCTGAAAATTATTTTTGTTTACTATTTTGTTATTTAAGCATATTATTTTGCTATTTTGCTTTTGTAATGACCAGGTCCGTTGTTATGGTTAACCATTCGTGCTAATTCTTAGAGTTAGAAACCTCCGGGTTTGGGAGTTCAAAATTCTGGGCTAGGCTAGTCTCGACCAGTTTTGGAGCGAGGTATATTCTAGGGTAATCTGGGTAAGGATTGGGCTAAGTGTATTGATTTGAGGTAGTTTTCCATTTAGCTAAGACATAAAGGAGTCCAGAGGACATTTCAAAATCAAATCCGGGTAAGTAAAACTCCCGAGATCAAGGTTAACGTGAAGGGATTATTCTGGGATATCAGGAAAATAAGTGTACTATAAAATGGGGCAATTTGAGGGACTTTATGACTTTTTGTCTCGTGTTAACTGCCATAGCGGTTGACACTCCGCTATAGATACCTCTGTCGTAGCGAAGAAATTACCGCTATAGCAGAAATCAACGTCGGTCAGCCTCTGCCATAGCGGTTGACTCCACTACGGTGGTACCGCTATAGCAAAGCAGATAGCTATAGCAGAGCGCGATGGAATTTAATGCAAAAAACTTCCCCAAGATTGTTCAGTTTTTCTTTAAGACGTTTTGGGGGAAGAAGGGGGATATTTTGGGTGATTTCCATATGTTTTTCACCATTTTTCATCCTAAAGGTAAGGATTCTACTCCCCAAACTCCGTACTATCTTTTCTATGCTATAGAATTGCTAGGGATGGACTTCGAGAAAGGTTTGGAGTGACCTAGGAATGGTGGAATCCGGGGAAGAAGGGGAATTCTAAGGGTAGAAGTTCTTGGTTCTTGTTAATTCTTCTATATTATGATCATGTGATTCTAATTCCCTAAATGTATTCATAAAAATGGTAGAAATAGGTGAATTATTGGTGGGAAAGCCCGAGAAAAATGGTGGAATGATCAAGGGTGACCTGGGGTTTAGGATTTTGCATAATCCGAGTAAATTATAGGCCGTAAAGATTGATTCTTGGAAATCAGGTTCAACAGCAGTCTAAGGCTGTGGTCCCAGCAGGTAGAGGTGGTTATGCTAGAGGTCATCCATAGGGTGGGCGAGGTAACTTTCAGGGAGGCCGGGAAGACAGAGGGAACAGCGGCGCGGGCAGAGGTATGGCGCAGCCGGCCAAGGAAGTAGCTCGGATTGATGACCAAGCTCAGTGTTATGCATTTATAGGAAGGTCTGAGGCTGAGGCATCAAACGCAGTGATCATAGGTACTATTCATGTCTGTGATAGGATAGCTTCGGTACTTTTTGACCCAGGTTCTACATATTCATATGTGTCTGTGAAATTTGCTATGGGTCTGGATTTGATTTGTGATATCTTTGATTCCCCTATCCATGTTTCTACCCGAGATGGAGAGTCCATGATTGTGACTCATGTTTATCGTAGTTGTTCTGTTGTATTTATGGGGTTGTATACTTGGATAGACTTGGTAATTCTTGATATGGTTGACTTTGATGTCATTTTGGGCATGACTTGGTTATCCCCTTATCATGTTGTAATGAACTGTAACACCAAGACTGTGGCTCTAAAGATTCCAAGTAAAGATAGGCTAGAGTGGGAAGGTGTGTACAGGCCTAAGCCAGTTAAGATCCTCTCGTCTATTCGGGCTAGGAAGCTAGTGGAAAGAGGGTGTCTTGCCTTTTTGACTCATCTCCGGGATGATAGTGTGGAGTCCCCATCTATTGAGTCAGTTCCAGTAGTTTCAGAGTTTCAAGAGGTGTTTCCAGCGGATTTGCCTGGTATGCCTCCGGACAGGGATATCGACTTCTGTATTGACTTGGAACCGGGAACTCGCCCAATTTCTATTCCTCCATATCGTATGGCTCGGGCAGAGTTAAGGGAACTTAAGACTCAGCTTCAGGAACTCCTAGACAAGGGATTTATCCATCCCAGTGCTTCGCCTTGGGGTGCTCCGGTATTGTTTGTGAAGAAGAAGGATGGTAGTATGCGGATGTGCATAGACTACAGGCAGTTAAACAAAGTTACCATCCGGAATAAGTACCCTTTACACCGTATTGACGATCTGTTTGACCAGTTACAGGGTGCATTTATGTTCTTGAAAATTGACTTGAGGTCAGGGTACCATCAGTTAAAGATTAGGCCCGGGGACATTTTTAAGACTGCCTTTCAGACTCGGTATGGGCATTATGAATTTTTAGTGACGTCATTTGGGTTGACTAATGCACCGACAATATTCATGAGTTCGATGAATGGAGTGTTTAAGTCTTACTTGAATTCATTCGTCATTGTCTATATTGATGATATTTTGATCTACTCCAAGAGTAGGGAGGAGCATCCTAGACATCTTTGTATAGTGTTGGAGATATTGAGATGCCAAAAGCTTTATGCAAAGTTCTCCAAGTATGAATTTTGGTTGACTTCAGTCACATTCTTGGGGACTGTAGTGTCAGAAAATGGGGTGATGGTAGATCCCCAGAAGATCGAGACAGTCAAGAGTTGGGTCGGCCTAGCTCTGTGACTGAGGTGAGGAGTTTTGTTGGACTCGCAGGTTACTACCGGAGGTTTGTCAAGAATTTTGCGTCTATTTCTACTCACTTGACAAGGCTGACACAGAAAGACATACCATTTGTGTGGTCCGACAAGTGCGAGGACAGCTTCCAAAATCTCAAGACATTTCTGACCACGACTCTTATTTTGTCTTTGCCGATTGAAGGTAAGGACTTTATTGTTTATTATGACGCTTCACATTCTGGTTTGGGTGTTGTGTTGATGTAGAATAGGAATGTGATAGCCTATGCTTCTGGGTAGTTGAAGGTGCATGAGATAAACTATCTGACTCACGATTTAGAGTTGGAAGCAGTGGTGTTTGCACTCAAGATTTTGAGACACTATCTTTATGGTGTCAAGTGTGAGGTGTTTACTGACCATCGTAGTTTGCAACATGTCTTCATTCAGAAGGACTTAAACCTGAGGCAGAGAAGGTGGATGGAGTTATTAAAGGACTATGATGTGACCACTCAGTACTATCCGGGTAAGGCTAATGTTGTGGCAGATGCATTGAGACAAAAAACAGTTAGCATGAGCAGTTTGGCTTGTTTGGGGGTGTCCAAACGACCACTTGCAAAGGAGATTCAGGCATTGGAATCTAAGTTCATGCACTTGGGTATTTCAGAACAAGGTGGGGTATTGGCCAGTGTTGAGGTTAAATCCACTTTTATAGAAGGGATAAAGGCCAAGCAGTTTCAGAATCCGTAACTGAATAAGCTTCGAAGTAAGGTGATATCTAGAGTCTCCAGGGATGCCATGTTTGACGCTGGTGGGGTAATGAACTTCAAAGGGAGGATTTTTATTCCTCGGGTTGATGATATAATTCAAAAAATCTTAGCAGAAGCTCATGGTTTGCATTGTTTGATTCATCCGGGCGTAACCAAGATGTATAAGAATTTTAGAGAGCTTTATTGGTGGCCCGGAATGAAAAGGGACATAGCTGATTTTGTGTCCAGTTGTCAGAATTTCCAGCAAGTAAAGTATGAGCACCAAAGACTTGCAGGACTACTTCAGAGAATGCCCATTCCAGAGTGGAACTGGGAGAGAATAGCCATGGATTTTGTGGTGGATCTTCCCAAGACTTTGGGGAAGTATGACTCTATTTGGGACATTATTGACAGGCTGACCAAGTCAGCTCATTTTATTCGGGTCAGGGTGGACTTTAATTCGCAGCAATTGGCTAAGATCTACGTGAAGGAGATTGTGAGATTGCATGTGGTGCCACTGTCCATCATTTTAGACAGGGGTACATAGTTTACCTCTAAGTTTTAGGGTAAGTTACATGAAGAGTTGGGTACATAGCTCACTTTTAGTACAGCCTTCCATCCTCAAACTGATGGTCAGTCAGAAAGAATGATTCAGGTATTGGAATACATGCTGAGATCATGTGTGATTGACTTTGAAGGTCATTGGGACCAGTTTCTGCCATTGTGTGAGTTAGCATACAACAATAGCTACCACTCCATTATCAACATGGCACCATTCGAGGCATTATATGGGAGGAGTTATAGGTCACTTATAGGGTGGTTTGAGAAAGGTTATGTAAAGCCTTTGGGCGTGGACATGGTAAGGGAAGCATAAGAAAAGGTGAGAGGCATTCAAACTATGTTGTTAGCTGCCCAAAAAAGGCAGAAGGAATATGCGGATCGTAAGGTCATCGACATGGATATTAGATTGGTGAGCAGGTATTGTTGAAAGTGTCACTAATGAAGAGAGTTATGCACTTTGGTAAGAAGGTCAAGCTCAGCCCTCGGTTCATCAGACCATTTGAAGTTCTTGAGATAGTAGGGCATGTGGCTTATAGATTAGCACTACCGCCAGTCTGTCAGGTGTCCATCCAGTATTTCATGTATCCATGCTAAAGCAATAACATGGGGATGGGGACTACGTCATCAAGTGGGATGAAGTGTTATTTGATAAGGATATTCGCTATAAAGAGAAACCAATTTTGATTCTTGATTGAGATGTCAAGAAATTGAGGACAAAGGTGATCAGTATGATAAAGGTTCAATAAAAGCATCATCCGGTTGAGAAACGGTTTGAGGATACATGTACTACTTTTTTTGCTCTTTACTTTCCATATTTTTGGGTTTGATCGAACGGGGATGAATGATGGATAAATTGGTATTTGTTGTAATGATCAGGTCCATTGTTATGGGTGAACTATTCGTGCCAATTCTTAGAGTTAGAAAACTCCGGGTTTGGGAGTTTGAAATTTTGTTCTAGTCTAGTCTTGGCCGGTTTTGGAGTGAGGTAATGTCTAGGGCAATCCGGGTAAGTATTGGGTTAAATGTCTTAATTTGAGCTAGTTTTTCATTTAGCTAAGACATAAAGGAGTCCGGAGGACTTTTCAAAATCAAATTCGGGTAAGTAGAACTGTCGGAATCGAGGTTGACGTGAAGGGGTTATTCCGGATATCCGAAAAATAAGTGTGTTGTAAAATGGGGCAATTTGAGGGACTTTACGACTTTCTGTCCTGTGTCAACCACCATAGCGGTTGACACTCCACCATAGAGACCTCCACCATAGCGGAGAAATTACTGCTATAGCGGAAGTCAACGTCGGTCAGCCTCCTCCATAGCGGTTGACTCTGCTACGGTGGTACCGCTATAGTGGAGCAGACCGCTATAGTTGAGCGCGATGGGATTTAATGTAGAAACTTCCCCAAAATAGTTCAGTTTTTCTTCAAGACGTTTTGGGAGAAGAAGGGGGCAATTTTGGGCAATTTCCATCCATTTTTCATCTTAAAGGTAAGGATTCTACTCCCCAAACTCTGTATTATCTTTCCTTTGCTATAGAATTACTAGGGGTAGACTTGGGGAAAGGTTTGGAGTGACCTAGGAATGGTGGAATCCGGGGAAGAAAAGGGATTTTAAGGGTAGAAGTTTTTGGTTGTTGTTAATTCTTCTATATTATGATCATGTGATTCTAATTCCCTAAATGTATCCATAAAAATGGTAGAACTAGGTGAATTATTAGTGGAAAAGCCCGGGAAAAAGGGTGGAATGATCATGGGTGGCCTGGGGTATAGGATTTTGCATAATCTGGGTAAACTGTAGGCCATAGAGATTGATTCTTGGTTATTGTGTATTTTTTTAGACTAAGAACTGACAAGAACTTTGGGAAACGGGAAAGCTCTAGCTGAGTAGAGCTATTGACGAATTCGAGGTAGGTGATGGTTATTGATTCTTGTATGCATTGTAAGTTTGTGTGCTTTTATTTAAGTATTTGTACGAGTTGCATTGCTTAGGGAATGGTTTAGGAATGTCCAAAGGTCCTGTTTTCAGTCTTGTGAATGAACTAGGTGTTATTGCTTGTTGGTTTACAAGTATTGATTGTTCATTATTTGTGATTGTGGGTTATGTGTGGTATTCAGTTAGCTCGGGTACAACACCTGGTACAAGATACTAACAGTTGGCTCGGGTACCACACTTGGTATGGGATATACTAATGATTGGCTTGGGTACCATGCTTGGTACGGGATACTAACTGGTTGGCTCGGGTACTACACTTGGTACGAATTTACTTTATTGCATTGTTGCATTTTGATATTGGTTCCATGAGTGGACCGGGTTGTGTTGCTGAATTGTGATATCTACTTATGGTCCCTGAGAGGCCGAGTTATTATTATTGATCTGTGAGTTTGGTCTTGGTGTAGACCGAGTTGCATGTTTAAGACTTAGGTGTTGTTTAAGGGGGGTCCCAGGATGGACCCAGGATGTGTAAAATGGTATAATTGTTTATTTCTATTGATTGTTGATCATGGATATAAGGGTGGGTTGCATGTGGGGACAAGCTAGGGATACCTGTTGGCTTGTTTACATATTTCTTGTACTCTTACTTGATTATTGTACTATTCATATGCAGTTTATTTGGAACTGAATAATGATCCTACCAGTACACGGTGGTTGTGTACTGATTCTGCACTTGCATTTTTTTGTGAATACAAACAATCTTCCAGCGACTGACATGCGACCTCACATGTAGCCCCAGTGCTTCTAGACGTTAAGGGTGAGCTACTTCGGTCGAGCTGTCTTGATTTCTATCTGTTTATGTTGTAGCCCACTTATTTTGGGCTTAGACTATTTCTTATATTGGAGTTGCATCCCCACATTCTAGATTTTGGTAGCATTTTGGTACGATAACTTTAAGATTCTAGGGAGGGATTTTCCGCAGGATAGTATTATAAAATTGATTATTGATGATTATTGCTAGTTTACATTTTGCACACTGGTTTTGAGCTGTAGAACGGTTAAGTTCTGGGTGGTGATGGTTCGCTCGCCTGCGGGGATTGGGCGAGTGCCACTCACGGCGGTCTGGGTCATGACAACTTTTTGTTTTATTATTTGAATACAGAAAGGATAATAATCTTAAGGAAATTATTATAAAATTTATTTTTGTGTTCATCTTTTAATATAGAGGAAAAATTCAGAGTGAATATGACATGCATATTGAACAGCAGTAAATTGACCGACAGATTCCAAGATCCCTTACACCTTTTGGTGTTTCCATTATCTGGATTCATATGTCATTAATGGCTAGTGGTACTTAATGTTATAATATCCACCTGTTAGTCATCAGGGTTATCCAACACTTAAATGTCGTGATAAATATGCTAAGAAAATCAACTTTTGCAATTTGTAAAATATATTATCCTTCTGCTTTGATTGTTTGGATGTTGCCTCGTTTTGAACAGTCTTTAATTTCCAAAACTCTTTTGTTCACATATTTTGGTCAACTTTTGACATTATTGGCAGAAAGCATATCTATTATTATTATTATTTAAAGAAATTTAGTTTCTGGAGATTAAAACCTTATGGTTTTCTACTCTATTTGAATCTTTGTTTTGATTTGAAGAATATAAAAAACTTCTTCAGAACATAGAGTTCATTTGGTTAGCTTATTTGAAGAATATAAAAACTTCATCGTTAACTAGAAATAAGTTTGAATAAAGATTGGTTCGAAAAATATAAAAATTTCACTGAGTATGGATTTGTGTATTCGGTTTGAAAAATATAAAAACTTCACCGATTTACTGAACACTCTGTTTGAATGGTTGTTTCGGTTTGAAGAATTTCATCAGAATTAAAGTTCATTCAGTTAAACGATTCAAAGAATATAAAAACTTCATCGTTAACTTTTAAAATAAAATTGATATTTTATATTACGAATTTTTATTATTAGTATTCTGTGACATTAAATTGTATGTCAAATATTGACAGCAAAAATGGCTAATAAAAATGATGTCAATAATGGAACGGCAACTATTGCAGCGATAACTATTGCATCGATAAGTCGTTCAAATGTTGCTCATGCTCTGGCACCGGCTGCGAAATCAAGAAAATTTTCTGGTATTAACTTCAAAGGTTGGCAACAAAGGATTTTCTTTTTGCAGACCACTTGGAATGAAAAGGTTCACAAGTGAAGATCCTCTAGTTCTTGAAGAAGGAACACCTGAAAATCAGTGCTTCATGGTGGTAGAGGCTTGGACACATTCAGACTTTTGTGCAAGGGATACATCCTAAGTACTTTAGAGGATGACTTGTATAATGTCTACAGTTCTGCAAAGACTTCAAAAGAACCATGGACGTCACTTGAAAAGGAATGTAGGACTGAAGATGCATTCTTGAAAAAGTTTGTAGTTGCTAAATTTCTAGACTACAAAATGGTGGACAACAAGTCTGTTGGAGCCCAAGTTCAAGAACTCCAAGTCCTTATTCATGACCTTATTGTTGAAGGTATGGTGATAAATGAGTCTTTTCAAATGGCTGCAGTGATTGAGAAGTTTCCCCCCTCTTGAAAAAATTTCAAGAATTATTTAAAGCACAAACGAAAGGAAATGTTGCTTGAAGATCTTGTGATTCGTCTCAAGACAGAGGAGGAAAACAAAACTGCCAAAAAGAAATTGCGTGAGAACTCCTTGATTATGGGAGCAAATCTTGTTGAGGATGGTGCTCCAAATAAGAAGAAAAGAAATAAGCCTTCTGGAGAAAGGAGAGAACAAAACAAGAAGAAGTTCAAAGGTCATTGCTATAATTGTGGAAAAGCTGGACACAAGTCTCCAGATTTTCGGCTTCCAAGGAAAAACAAGAAAAGAAAAAGGATCAGGAAAATATGGTGGCAACAACTAATGAGATTGAAAATCTATGTGCTATGCTTACGGAATGCAATCTGATTTGCAATCCAAAGGAATGGTGGATTGACTCAGGAGCTACTTGACATGTTTGTGAGGTCAAAGAAGCATTTGCTACTTATACTCCCACTGGACCTGAAGAAGAGCTCTTTATGGGAAATACTACAACAGCCAAGACTGAAGTAAGTGGAAAGATATTTCTCAAGATGATTTCCGACAAGGTGTTGACTCTTAACAATGTTCTCCATGTTCCTACTATTAAGCAGAACCTAGTTTCAACCGGACTTCTTGTGAAGAACGGTTTTAAGTGTGTTTTTTAATGAAAAAGTTATAATAAGTAAGAATGAGATGTATGTAGGAAAGGGTTGCCTCAATAAGGGCCCTTTCAAACTCAATGTAATGGTTGTTGATAGTATGAATAAGAATCCAGCTTCATCTTACTTATTGGAGTCAAATAATTTATGGCATGATCGTTTAAGACATGTCAATTATAAAACTTTGTCAACATTAATTAACTTGGAAGTATTGCCAAAATTCAAGTGTAATAAATCACAATGTCAAGTATGTATTGAATCTAAGTTTGTTAAACATCCTTATAAATCTATTGAAAGGAATTCCAATCTTTTAGACTTAATTCACACAGATATTTGTGATATCAAGTCAACACCATTTCGTGGTGGGAAAAAGTATTTCATAACTTTTATTGATGATTGTACTTGATATTGCTATATTTATTTGCTTAATAGTAAGGATGAAGCAATTGAAGCATTTAAGCAATACAAAACTGAAGTTGAAAATCAGTTGGATAAAAAGATAAAAATGATAAGAAGTGATAGGGGTGGAGAGTATGAATCTCCTTTTTTAGAGATTTGCTTAGAAAATGGAATTGTCCATCAAACTAATGCCTCTTACACACTACAATCCAATGAAATTGTGGGGAAAAAACTAAATATTGAAATAAATGATGAATGTCTTGCTTATAAGTTCTGGTTTATCGCAAAACTTGTGGGGGGAAGCTATCCTTACAGCTAACCGAATTCTTAATAGAGTGCCTCACAGTAAAATACAATCTATTCTATATGAAAAATGAAAAGGAAGAAAATCCAACTTGAAATATTTCAAAGTGTTGGGTTGTTTAGCCAAAGTTCAAGTTCCTAAACTCAAAAGGGTCAAAATAGGACCAAAAATCATGGACTGTGAGTTTATTGGATATGCTACCAACAGCAAAGCGTGTCGATTTTTAGTTTACAAATTTAAACATCCTGATTTTTATGTTAATACGGTAATTAAATCAGATAATGTTGAATTCTTTGAAAATATTTATTCGTATAAAATCAAATATGAGTCGTCTAACGAAGAATCTAAATAACCTCGGGAAGAACCAAAGGAAAACACACCAAATGAAGAAAATCCAAGACGTAGTAAATGTCAAAGGACATCTACTTCTTTTGGATCAAATTTTGTAGCATATCTGCTTGAAATTGAGCCTCAAATATTTAAGGAAGCCATGTCTTCTGCAGACTCATCATTTTGAAAAGAGACAGTCAATAGTGAGATTGAATCAATCTTGAACAACCATACTTGAGAACTGGTTGATCTTTCTCCTGGAAATAAACCCTTAGGTTCAAAATGGATCTTTAAAAGAAAAATGAAAGCTGACGGAACTATTGAAAAATATAAGGCAAGACTTGTTTTTAAAGGTTATTGGCAAAAAGAAGGCCTTGATTATTTTGACACATACTCCCGGTAACAAGAATAACATCCATTCGGGTGTTAATAGCATTGGCGGCAGTATATGGTCTTGAAATCCATCAAATGAATGTGAAGACAGCTTTCTTAAATGGAGAATTGGAGGAAGAAATTTACATGGAACAACCTGAGGACTTTGTAGTTCCTGGTAAAGAAATGAAAGTGTGCAAGTTTGTTAAGTCACTTTATGGCCTAAAACAAACACCTAAACAATGGCATGTAAAATTTGATCAAATAATGTTGGCAAATGGATTTAAGATTAATGAGTGTGATAAATGTGTTTACATTAAAAACACTCAAATTATCAAGTCATTGTTTGCTTATATGTTGATGATATGTTGATCATGAGTAGAGACATTCCTTACATAAATGCTACTAAACATATGTTGGCTAGCAAATTTGATATGAAGGACTTAGGAGTTGCTGGTTTGATCTTAGGGATTAGAATTCATAAAATTCCACAGGGTTTAGCATTTTCACAGTCTCATTATATTGAAAGAGTACTTGAAAAATTCAAGTATTTGAATTTCAATATTGCAAGGACACCAAATGATGTAAGCTTTGCACTTCAAAAGAATGAAGGTGAAAGTGATTCACAATTAGATTATGCTCGAGTGTTGGGAAGTTTAATGTATATTATGAATTGTAGGCGACCAGATATAGAATATGCTATTAGTAAGCTAAGTCCGTTCACAAGTAATCCCAATCAAACTCATTGGATGGAAATGAAATGAGTTTTGGGGTATCTAAAATATACCCAAAATTATGCCTTGCACTATAAAAAAATATCCCGCAGTAATTGAGGGATATAGTAATGCTAATTAGATCACTGGATCATCTGAAGTTAAATCCATAAGTGGGTATATATTTACTCTTGGTGGAGGAGCAGTGTCTTGAAAATCATCCTAACAAATATGTATTGCTCGCTCTACAATGGAATCTAAATTTATAGCTTTAGATAAGGCTGGTGAAGAAGCTGAATAGCTCCAGAATTTCTTGGAAGATATTCCATTTTAGCCCAAACCTTTGGCACCTATATTGTAACACCCCAGAACTTCCAAGCCCAGACTAAGCTCAGAAAACCAGTAGAAAATAAAAGTTTCAAAAAAAGTTCAAGTTTCCAAGAATCATGGTTCAAACCACGGACCGTCATTCAGGGGAATGGTCCGTCGTTTGAAACCATAATCCCTAATATAGTAGCCTAACAGTTTCTTCCCCAGGGACCACTTTTTCGACCACGGACCGTCATTTGGAAGCACAGTTTGTCATTCAAATCGTAGTCCCAATCCAAGTAGACCCTCAGCTCTGATTCCAGGTACCACGGGTCAAACCACGAACCGTGGTTTAGAACTATGGCTCAGCCTGACACACGTGGTTTCCTTGAATCATAGGACCCCCAGTTGCAGTCCCAGGAACCACGGATCACATGACGGGCCATCGTTTAAAAGAACAGTTTGTCCTGTTGAGTCATAATTCCCAGCACCAGAGACCCCTAAAATCTTAGGCAGAACCACGACTCAGGTTGACAGTCCATCGTTCAGAAAGACGGTCCATCAATCAAGCCGTGATCCCTGAGTCACAATTTTTTGCAGAAATTCTTTTAACTTTCCCAGGGGTAATTTAGACTTTTCCTTTCTCTTTTTAAGGGCTAAGCTAAGTCGTTTTAGGTCGTTTAAGCCTAGTTAAGTGGTCTGAACCTACTTAAAACATCTATTCTCCTAGATTCTTCAGAACTTAGAGAGAAATTAAGAGAAAGAGGCGACAATTTCTCCCAAGAACAAGCTGAGGTCTCCATCAGGTTCAGCCCCGAAAAACCAAGGATTTCTCCATGGATTTCTTCACAAGGTATGTGGGATTTCACTAGTGGGTTCCTTTCACCCATTAGGTCCCTAAATTCCAGTCAGTCTTCAGTTTTCTCCATTAATTGTTCAATCTTAGGGTTCCTAAATCTTAGGAATTTATTGTAATCCAGTTTCTACAATCTTTATGGTGTTTACTACATGTTTCTTGGAGAATTAGTATAGTTCCATGTATAATGTTCAGAAACCCTAGTTGTGTACTTCCAATATTTTATGAATTAAGCTTACTAGGCAGGCTAATTATATGTTCATGTAGCAGAATTCAAATGCCATAACTCTTAGTATATTTATGTTGCATTCCTTGTTGATTTCCAGTATTTTGAGCTATCCATCATTTCAGTACATTGTTGTTCATATTCAGTTACGAGTAGACTTAGTACGGAGTGGATGAGGGGACGAAGGATTTGCTGTCAGTTTAGGCTAAGACCTTTAGTAGCAGTCCTCAAGTCCCAAAACTACGGCGCCACCGTAGGATTAAAAGGAGTCAGCTGTCAAACTAGGTTGCACCTCCTTGTCCCTTGTGGACATCAGTAGTGGATCCACGTCAGACTTGTTCATACCCTTGGCAAGGTATGAACACCCTTCCATCCAGGGTTACAGGTTGGACCCATAGTTAGCTCAACTTGGTGTATGTCGGTTAGTAGTGTCTCCCACATTCAGATTCATGTGCAGTGACCTTGTATCCAGTACTTATGTTCAGTATTCAGTTCAGCATGTTATTTCATGATTTATACATGGTCATTGCATTCAGTTCAGTTTTCAGTTATGTTGCAGTATATCTATCTTCATGTTCAGTTCTATATTGTCCAGCTTTGTACATATATCCTGCATGCTCAGTACATTCAAAGTACTGACGCATACTTTTATGCTACATCATTTTATGATGTAGGTTCAGGCACTTAGCATCCAAACCGCGCCTAGTTCGGTTCTCATGTTCGTACTCAGAAGTTCAGTAGTGAGTCCTCATTAGTTCGAGGACAATAGACATGCTTCATTTCAGTATTTACCTTCAGTTTTGGATTTGTAGAGTTAGTTGGGGGCATGTCCCATCAACTCATATTCAGTTAGATGGCTTTCATACATAGACTAGACTCAACAGTTGTTAGTGTTGCGTTCAGTCAGCACTATCCTATTTATATTCTTTATATATCCAGACATTTGGGTACTTCCCATTTTCAGATATTAAATTATTTTAGCTTACGCACAGTACATATCTCTATATTGGTTTTTCATAGATATGTCATGCCATGGGTTAGCTTGGGGTCACTTGTGACAATAAGCACCATGTTGCGTCCAGGGGGTAGCTTCGGGGCATGACATATACGCATATATTGTGATAGTCAAGCAGCAATAGGTAGGGCAAGGAGCACTATGTATAACGGTAAATCTCATCACATATGTTTTAGGCATAATACCGTTAGATAACTACTCTCTAGTGAAATTATCACAAATGACTATGTAAAGTCAAGAGATAATGTGTCGGATCCACTTACAAAAGGCCTAACTGGAGAGGCAATTGAGAGATCATCAAAGAGAATAGGGTTAAGGCTTAAGACAAGTCATTATGGTGGTAAATCTACCTAGCAGACTGGAGATCCCAAGAGCTGGGTTTAAAGAGATCAAATAAAGTTATGATTGATGATTCAATATTGTCAAATAACTCAACCTATTCTCGTGATGAAGAAAATATTCAGAAATAAGGATAAAGCTTAACGTTTAAAGCTTTTTAATGGTTGTTTAAATTTGGCAAGATATGGCCAAACAGTTTATCTATAAGATTAAACGTTTAGAAATCATCTATGTGAGTGTGAAGTGTAAGTTGCTTCAAGGAGAATGATAGTAAAGGCCAATTCTCTATGCACTCATTAAACCACGCGGTATTCATGGCTAAAACGAATACAACCGTGAGAACCATAGACGGTTAAGGGTTAGTTGTGTGACTTGTATTGTCTAGGTGTACAACAAAGTTTGACGGTTCAAAGATATTGCATCTACCGATTGATCTAGGGGCGGACGTACCTAATCTTAAGGGGTGTCATCCGACACCGCTTCGCTGAATTTTTTTACTAAATATACATATTTAATCAATATGAAAAAAATATAAAAAGGTACAAAATATACACAGAGATAGTATCAGACAAATATCGCTTCGAGCTCACCTAGTTCAGCGCGTAGTTGATTTGTGCGAGGTCAGGAGTTCGAATCTGGGTAAAAAGCATTTTTTTTCTCCTTTTGTTTGAATGTTTTTCAGGTCTTTTCTAAAATATAGTATAGTTATTACGGGGGCTTCATAGTGGACCAAAGAAATAAAGCCTTTGGTTGAGCATAAGTATGATTTTCAATTTTTTTTTATTTTGATCTAAATCAAAGTGCTAATTTGTTTCAATTCAAACATTATAAAAGTGCTTAAAAATTATTTTAACTTAAAAATATCTAATAATTTATTTTACTATAGCTCCAATTATCAATACTTCTAAATATTCGAAAAGAAAATATTCTTTTTTAGCAAATTCAAGAACATGATCTAAAAGAAATTACATTCTCGGAAATTTGTAATCTTTGAAAACTAAGCATATTATATGTTGCTATTTTAATTTTAAGCTTTGCTATATTATTCTTTCTCGGCAATAAAATTAATTATGAGTTTTTAAGTTATTGGTTAATGTCTTATATTAGAGAAAAAGTGTTTATTAACATTTTTAATTATGCTATTGTTATTACATTTAAAATTGTCGAGTTGTATAATATATTCTTTTTATTTTCTTTTATAAATTTTGTACTCTTTTTGAAAAATCATTTATTAATTTAGATCTGGAAACCACTTTGATTACTAGTATTTCAATATATTTTGGGAAATAACTACATCATAAGGGTTTAAAATTTAAAAAAAATCTATTAATTTGTTAAAATGAAGAAACAAACAAAAGAAAAAAGTAATTTTAAAATATTAGACCGGTAAAAGGGAATGAAAAAAGTACTTGAACATGTTTTGTTATTATAATTTGAATTGTGTTTGTTATTTTCTTATTATAATCTTGTTACAATGATTTATTCATTTATTTATTTTTAATTGTCGACACCGCTTACAAATAAATCTACGTACGCCACTGAATTGATCGAGTGCTTCCGATATAAGTTCACTAAGAAAAGTTCAAAGGAAAACCTACTTATTCAGATGTAATTAATCCTTTTTTGTAAATCACACACTTGTCCGTGCATTCCTTTACCTTATGGCCATTTTCCTTTCATGTGGGGGATTGTTGGGTTCAATGAAAAGAAATGAAAGGGAAATGGAGGGTGAAAGGGTGTAACTATTCAGTTGAAGAGTTGCACCTTTCTAAACCATTATGACATTTCCGAACCAATGCATCTCTTCCGAAGAGTTGCATCCTTTCTGAATCATTGCTTCTCCTTGTGAAGCAACACTTTGTTGGCTATAAATACCCTTTGATCCTTCAGATATTCCTTATGATTTTTTTGATCTTCTACTCTTTTTCTTCTTGCACTTTATAAAATTTTTGTGTGGTTTACTATTGTCGAGTGAGTTTGCTGTCACCAGCGTTTGAGGTACCACTACTCTGGTGAATAAATTATTCTATCATGGGAGGATAATTCTAACACCTCGGGTACATAGAGGGAAATAATTTCCTTAAGGACACAATGTGAATACAATGGGCTTGATTTAAATTCTTCATCTTTTTCTGAAAAAATTATTTTTGCTTATTGTTTTATTGTTTAAGCATATTATTTTGCTAATTTGCTTTCTGTTTTATTTTTTGAATAGAAAAAGGATAACAATTTTCACCAACACAATCCACTAAAACAAGAGCGATATTGAATTATAGACTTAGGTAATCCTAAGGTTAACCTATTAACCCCATCCCCTTATAATAGGACAACACGAGCCACACTATAATAACTCTATTGTAGCCTAAAATTTCAACTAACTCTAGCTGACTCACTTTACCAACTAACTCTAGTTGATACACCACGGCTAACTCTAGCCCACACTTTCACCACGCTAACTCTAGTCTACAAGTGTAATCTATAAGATAAGAGAGGAAGATAAAAACACCTACACAAGCTTCTCAAAATGAGGAGTAGGTTTACAACAAAAAGCAAATGACAAAGACTCAACAACCTAGACCTAAAGACATATTTAGTTGTAGCAAGTTGGTCCCTTGGTTGTTGAAGTTTTGTCTTGTTGGAGAACCTTGGTGGATTTGCAGAGAGAATATGTGATCTTTTGATTTTACAAAAGCTATGTTTTCATCTCTTGGTGTATTGAATGTATATGGAGGATGAGAGAAGTGAAAACTTTTACCATTGGACAAAGAGGGGGACTGCAACAGCTTTTCTACAGTGCTGCCTGCAGTGCTGTATTTCTGGCACAGTGACAATAGTGGCAGCAGCTTTACAGCTGTAAGGGTTGACTGTGAGAGAGAGAAGGACCTGATGTGTACCTTTTCCCTTATCATATTTGTCAATCATCAGAACAAAACCATGGTAGTTTCATCAATTACCTTTGAATGAATACTATCCCTTATATCTTTACAGTCGTGAGAGTTAGCTTGGATAGAAGGATCGGTCTGGTACATGTACATGGTCCCTCATGTGGTCCCTACCAAATAAGAAACCTTAACAGCTTTTCTGTAACTTTGTCACAGTTGGGAACTTCTTTATAGCTGTGGACTACTGTGAAAGTTGACTGTATGAATCATCCTGGTGCACGTACTTGGTCCCCCATCTGGTTCCCATGAAATAAGATCCCTCTAAGAGATGGTTCCTTTTGGATGAACATTTCCCCTTGAATGAAGGATATTCAATTTTACAACTTGTTCTCTTGTCCCCCTCTGAGGTCTTGATTCTCATGTTCTCCCTGAGATTGGCCTGGTGCATGTCTGGTCCCTCGACAGGTTTATCAAATCATCAAAATAAAGCATAGTACTATAAGATCTATGCATCATCAATTTCTCCTTTTTTGTTGATGGCAAATACGTGAAGAAACTTCCTCCTAAGAACCGGGTTCTCATACAGTATACTTTGATAAATGGATCAAGTTTTTTAGGGAGCATATCTAGTCCCTCAATAGGTTTGTCAATTCATCAAAATAATGCATAGTACATCACGTCTATGCTTCATCAATTTCTCCCTTTTCCTTGAGGATCAAATTTGCCCAAAAGATATCAGCACACGCTCGACTCCATGAACCAATTCCAATTCTAATTCCCTGCTGCAGAGATACCAAATACCAGTTGACCACGTATTCATGTATTTCAGGTACCAGGTTTCCTCATGAGTTTGTCGAAGATCAAAACCACATAACTCATGTACCAGTTCCCCTTACCACCATGATATTTATCAGTACCAGGTCTGTTGTTAGTTTGTCAATTATCAAAATCAAGATTGCATCAATTATTTCTCCCTTTTTGATGATGACAAAGTTGATTTTTTTGTTACCGGTTCCTTTGTCACTAATCAATTCTGCCTAATACCTTTATCATATCAACTCTCCCTATCATCATTCTGCTAGTGGTGTTCCCCCTTTCAACAGTATCACTCTTATCACATTAGGTCCTCCTGTACCTGTATCAGTTCCCCCTATCACAAAGATTACTACATCAGTTCCAGGTCTCATTTAAACAAAAGTTCCCCCTTACACAAAACATTCCCCTTTTGACTTCATCAAAAAGAGTAAATAGTAACATGAGTGAATTCAGAAAAATAGGTAAAAATAAGAACAACTTCACACATCATCAAGACCAGCCCAATTCACTTTAAGTTAAAAACAATAGAATAGCATTTCACATCATACAGTAAGAGCATCAAAAGTGAAGATAGGTACCAAGTCATATCAAAAGAGATAGGAACAATAAGAGAGAGTAGAAAGAATGACTAAAAGGCAACTGAGACAAGTTGGGTACATCATAAGTGATTGGAACAAAATGGCAACAGAGAGGTCAGGTCCTGCATTTGTTTCTTCAGTGCCACTACCTTAGCTTTCAGCTAAGCATTATCTTGCTGAAGTTCCGTCATAGTACCTGGTCCCTTACTTGTTCCCTGAGAGGTTTTTGTAGACTGTACACACAATAATCTCAAACTTTCTATGTGGCAACAACCGGGACATTTGTACAACTCCTCTGTAGTTTTCTCCTGGGCAGCAATTAGACTTGATGTCTTCCTCTTCTAGATTCCTTCCTAGCAGTGGAAGAGCCATTTGAGATGTATTTTTCTCATCACATTCCATACTTTGGAAGGTGGATCTTCCTTTTCAAAATCATTTTTTAAAAATCAACCTTCTAAAAACATAAACTCCATCTGTATTATAGACTTTCTTCTCATAACAGTTCCCTTTTTGATTCCCCTTCTTTATCCTGTGAAAGATTCAATGGACCGCTGACCTTTCTTGAACACTAGATTTAGAGGAATAAGAAGAAGAAAAGAGCTTAGGAGGCCTATAAAGTAAAGAAATGAAATGGTGAAGACAATTTTGAACGGAGGGAATGGATACGGCGTGTCGCATCAGGGTGAGGAGATGGCATTTTAAGAGAAGGTGATGCGACATTGTTTTGGAAGGGCGGGAAAAGGTTACTTGACATGCCAGCCTTAGCAATTTTAATATCTTAAAGTATGAATAGAAATTCTAACCTTACAGAGGGTACCAGGTCCCTTTGATGGACAATATGGGCATTATCTTGAAGATGGTGAAGAAGCTTCTCGTCCCTACCCATAAGTGAAATCACCATGCATGTATACCTGCAAAGGTATGGAGCTGAGTTAGACAATACCTTAAGACACTTTCACATATACCTGACATCTAATCATAGTCAAATTATGGAGAAAATTAGTGCATTTTGATTATCTCAATCTTCAACCAATTTTGTTCAAAGTGCCCCCGGCTCAGCACCTCTGCAGAACTGTATGTTACCAGGTCCTCCTACTTGGTCCTGTAAATATCCTAGAAGATCCAAGATAATGAGTCATTTCATGTGCTCTTTCTCAACATTTATTTTTCAGCCTTCATGGGAGATTCCTTTGGATAGGACTGAGATCTTACACATATACCCATACTAAGAATGACGTCAGACCTGCTAGCCGTCTAGAAGAGCAAAAATTCAATAATGCCTTGAATCATTATTTTATTCATTAGATAATCAGGTCCCTCAACATCCAGTTGGATGGAAGTTGCTATAGGACTGTCAATAGGCTTGGATGTACTTTTTTTGATTGATCACAATGCTGTCGGACTTTGGTATCAGGTGCCAACCCTCATGTCTGACAAACTGATGAATCTCTTCTTACATAGCCACAATCCATTTAGCGTGCTTCAGTGACTCCTTGATATTCTTGGGCTCAATCTAAAACAAGAGGGTTGTGAAGGCAAACATATTTCTAGACTTGGATCTAATATGAATTCCTGACCTTAGTGGAATGATCACATTATCTAGTGGATGAGATCCATTGTGCTTCCAATTTGAGACTCGTACAGCAATGACTTTTTGAGGAATGACTGAGTTAGGTTCCTCTGATAGTGCCTCACCTTGTTCAAAACTCAATGCATTGGCATCAAAAATATTTACTTGTTTCTCAGCTTCAGAAGGTACCAGAGGGGTACCAAGTCCCTTCAGATCCAGCATCAGAATAATCAACTTTAGTATTACCCAGTTCATCCAACTTATTTTTAAACACCCATCTGGTCCCTATGACTGTTCAATCTGCAGGTCTGAGGACTATGTGACACACCTTGTTCCTTTTAAGCTGATGGAGTTCTTCTTGCATAGCATTAGCCCAATTTGTATCTTGAGAGCTTCTTTGACATTCTTGTCTCAATCTGGGATATGAAGGCTGAGAAGGCAAACATATTTCTGAATTTGAACCTGGTCTGCATGATTGACTCCAATGGAGAAGTCAAATTGTCTAAGGGATGAGATGTTTTGTGCTTTTAATGTGGATCCCTCACAAATTATTGATCTTGGCTAGGACTTGGTTTCACTGTAGTCTGTTCTCCAAGACTACTATTTGAATTGCTTCCTTGACTTACAGCTTCCGAGGGACCTGCAAAGGGATCAAGTCCTTCATGAGCATCTGTTGGAACTTTCTTGATCAGATCAACTATATTTTTATCATCAATAATATCAATTTTCTCTTTACTTCTTAGCTCACCATACTCATAAAATATTACATGCAAACTCTCTTCAATATCACTTTGGGTAAACCACATATCAGGTCCTTTGAGATCAATTTATTCAGGAGTGAAGACCTCACATGCCTTAACCTTTTATGCCATAGATCAGCATCATAACTAGAGACTGAAATAAATGAGATCACCACTAGAGATGGTGTCAAGGTCAGCAACATATACATTCTCAATGGCATGAGAAAGAGATATTCTAATTCTTCCAACTCTAAGAATATAACATGTTTTAAAAAAATCCAAAAGAGACATTTCCCCCTTAAAAGGCTTTGAGTGAGAGGAAACTTTTCATTCTTTCAGTCAAATACTTTGAATAGCTACTATCCATAAACCAACTTTGGTTGCTTCCTCTCACTCTTCCCTGCATGACGGATCAATTGTGAAATTTGGGAACCCAAACGAGTTTAGGTCCCTAGAAGGGTAAAAGTGGATGAATGAGATTTCTTTTTGTCCATGCTGGCAACCTGGTCCTTTTAGACTGAGGAGAAAGTTCCTTTGAGTTTTCTTCTGTCTCAGCATACTTCCTATTCTTCTTACCAGCAGATACTCTAGCAGGACATAGAGTTGTTTTTCAGGACGAGGGAACATGTCCCCTTGAGTTCCCTTGTGTTTCAACATATTTTTTATGCTTTTCCATGGCTGAGATTCTTGCACTACAAGCATTCTCATGGTGACCATTTCATCCACAATGACTGCTCAACCAGTTGTCAGGGTTGGATATATACTTGCTCTGAGGATTATAAAGAGGATTGGTCTTTTGAAAATCAAGTCTTTCTCTAGTGTTTGACTTCATGTTAGTCAAGTGAGCTAAAGATTCAGAGAAAATTGTCCATTTGAGGGCCTTTTCCAGATCAGCCTTAATTCAGACCAGGTCCCTTTCAAGCTCTTTATTCCTCTCAAGAGAAATTGTGAGAGATTTAGCTTGAACTTTTTAAATTTTGCTTCAAGTTCAAACTGAATCTCACTCCCATTTCCCATTCCTTTGGAACCATCTTGAGATAGATTCTTCATTTTTTCATCAAAAGAATCATTTTCAGAAGACACAATTGCCACCCTTTCTTCTAATTCAAGAATTTTGTTAGTGAGAACCACCTTTTCATCTTCAATTTCAACAAGATTATTATTTAGAGACGCCCCTTCTTTAGACAAATCATAATATTCATAAATCAATACACTAGCTAGAGCTCTCAATTCTTTCTTAATGTAATCTTTAAGATTTTGTTGAATATCACAAAAGGTTACCTCTCTTTCTTCTTCTTCATCATCTGACTTTGCCATCAGTACAAACAAGGATTCAAAGCTAGATGATCCATCCTTGAAAACCAGCATGGAGGTGTCCTCTGGATTCTCTTCTGCATCAGATTCACTAGATGAATCTCCCCACGAAGCCAAGGCATGTTTAATGATGTTGTTTGATGGTTCTCTTTGTCTCTTGGACTTCCCAGGGACCTGGTTCCTCTTGTGAACTTTCTCAGGTTTTTTTCTTGTAGTAACATTGAATTTATTCACTTTCTTTCATCTTAAGCAGCTTATGAATCCTAGGCATCTCTTTATTAGTCTACTTAACTTCACTGGTTTCTTCATAAGCCTCTTGCAATGCTTCCCAGATCTCTTTGGCCGTCTCACAACCTAAGACTCGATCATACTCATTAGGTCCAATTTTGCATGTACGGAGCTTCTTAGCTTTGAAGTTCTTCTTCACGGCTTCTCTATCAACATCGTTGTATTCTTTTTTTGTCTTTGGCACTGATCTAGTAACATCGCCTTCTGTTACTATCTTCATAGGAATATAAGGACTGTTACAAATGACATCCCAATACATACAGTCTTCAGCCATGATAAACACATGCATTCTTGCCTTCCACCACTGATAATGTTGTCCGTTGAACATGGGTGGTCTTGTAATAGATTGTCCTTCTTCAAGATATGGTGGAGCAGCCATTCAAAAAGACCCTTCTTAGGTGTTAACCTTTTAGAAATAACCTTCTCTGATACCACTGGTTGTCTTGTATGCGTCCACCACCAGTCAAGGGACCAGGTCCCTTACCAGTTTCTATGATTAAGAACAGAAACTGAAAAACAATAGTAAAGAACTGAAAGTGTAAAGAACACACGATGTTTTACGTGGAAACCTCCTTGCTCAAGGGAATAAAACCACGACCTACCTCGTAGGATTTTCACCAACACAGTCCACTAAAACAAGAGCAATATTGGATTACAGACTTCGATAATCCTAAGGTTAACCTCTTAACCCCATTCCCTTGTAATAGGACAACACGAGTCATACTACAATAACTTTATTGTAGCCTAAAATGTCAACTAACTCTAGCTGACTCACTTGACCAACTAAATCTAGTTGATACACCACGGCTAACTCTAGCCCACACTTTCACCACGGCTAACTCTAGCCTACAACTCTAATCTACAAGATAAGAGAGGAAGATAAAACACCTACACAAGCTTCTCAAAATGAGAAGTAGGTTTACAATGAAAATCAAAAGACAACGACTCAACAACCTAGACCTAAAGACATATTCAGTCATAGAAAGTTGGTCCCTTGGTTGTTGAAGCTTTGTCTTATTGGAGCACCTTGGTGGCTTTGCAGAGAGAATATGTGATCTTTTGATTTTGCAAAAGCTAAGTTTTTATCTCTTGGTGTGTTGAATATATATAGAGGATGAGAGAAGTGAAAACTTTGACCATTGGACAAAGAGGGAGACCGCAATAATGTTTTTGTAGTGCTGCCTGCAGTGCTGTATTTCTGGCACAGTGACAACAGTGGCAGTAGCTTTACAGCTATAAGGGTTGACTGTGAGAGAGAGAAGGACCTGATGTGTACCTGGTCCCTCATCAGGTTTGTCAATTATCAGAACAGAACCATGGTAGTTTCATCAATTTCCTTTGAATGAATATTGTCTCTTATATCTTTACAGCCGTGAGAGTTAGCTCGGATAGATGGATCAGCCTGGTGCATGTACCTGGTCCCTCATCTGGTCCCTACCAAATGAAAAACCTTAGCATCTTTTCTGCAGCTCTGTCACAGTTGGCAACTTCTTTATAACTGTGGACTACTGTGAGAGTTGACTCATACGAATCGTCCTGGTGCACGTACCTGGTCCCTCATCTGGTTCCCATGAAATAAGATCCCTCTAAGAGATGGTTCCTCTTGAGTGAACATTCCCCCTTGAATGAAGGATATTCAGTTTTACAACTTGTTCTCTTGTTCCCCCTGAGGTCTTGATTCTCATGTTCTCCCTGAGATTGGCCTGGTGCGTGTCTGGTCCCTCGACAGGTTTGCCAAATCATCAAAATAAAGCATAGTATCATAGTAGCTATGCATCATCACTATCCATTTAGGGATATAGATGACAACTTTGGTAACAACGAGGATAAACATGGCCAGATAATATGAAGGAAAGTAAAGTTAGTCAATTTTTGAAAGTAGAGACGTATTTTGACCCTTTTCCCGAAATAAATGTTACATTTTACTTGACTATTTTAGCAAATCAAAAAAAAATTATTACGTCTTTCCCATACTATTCTTATTATTAAATAACTACATAAAATAATACTAGTAGTCAAATTTAAAGTTTTTAAAACCTCATTAATAAGGTTAGTTTAGTAAATATACATCTAATTAAAGTTTTGTTAAGGGTGTGTCAAATCAAATGGGATCAATTAATATGAAAAAGAGGGAGAACTACATTTTTTCATGAGTCGCAATAATATCACAAGACACTTAATGATAGTCATTTCAAGCTCTTCTTAAATAAATCGTTATTGTTCGACTACTAACGTCAATCCATTGTTGTCTCTATTTCTGACAATATCTACCTCATTTCATCTTCGACTTTAACTTTCGAGCTTATATATAAGGACGATATTAATAATTCTCTTATGTATGATGACATTCACTAGATCACTAAGAACAAAGAACATGAGTATCTGCACATGAAAGAGATGCAGGGAGGAACCTGAGCTACCATCTATAGAGGAGAACAAATAGAGACAAATTTAAGATTTGAACTTGATGAGTCTCATCAACCTTTTAAGGTTCTTATTACTGTACCCATTGCAATTCGAAATTATGAACTTGAAATATAACATTTGTTGAAATTGTAATGACTTTTTGCATTATATTGTGCCAAAATTGATGAGTTTAATTGAACCAATTTATCAAGTCATGCTACATCCGCCTTAGGAAGCAAATATCAATAGCTTGTGAAATCGAACCCATCAACGGTGAATCCTCCATCAACCGCTATAACTTGCCCAGTGATGTAAGATGCCCCAGGAAGACAGAGGTAAGCAACCAGGGATGACACTTCTTGAGCTTCTCCAGGGCGCATAAGGGGAGTTCTAGTTATTATTCCATCCAATAATGTCTTGTCTTTTAGCACCTGCAAAAGGAAACCATCAATCTCAGCATTATTGGAGAATATGTGGTAAACTGAAAAGCTTATAACTAAAACCCACTACATTAATGGGCTAGATTATATTGAACAAGAACACATAGCACCAGATAACATCTCTCAAGATGCTAGTGCTTTCATTGTTTCAGAACAAAAAATCGTGAAGCGTTGTCCATAAGACATGGAATTGAAGCCATTCGTCATATGAATCACTAATACGCTTTGGCAATAAAATGATCTATTAAACTTATCGAGTTCTTCCACAGGTTGAAATGACTGGTTATTAAAAGAATTCCTTGAAGGAGCCACTTTGTATGCCATATTACAATGTAGAAGAGGGAATTTAATTGAAACTCTAGCAAATAAAAAAGGAGGCAATAGAGTCTTCTCAACAAGACAATAACACCTAAACATAGCAAACATTAGCATATATCAATTTCCCGGTGATCAGATATGGTGACATTTCCTTTTATTGGATAGCAAACAGAGATGTGACATTTCCTTTTATTGGATAGCAAACAGAGATGATCATTTCGTGCGATCATTTACAACGGATCCACGATTAGAAATACTATACTATCCTTAAATACGCCTAACATTATAAGAATGAGATTCAAGAAAGAAAAAAGAAACAAAAATGAATTCAATCTGTAAATGAGGAGTAGATAAGGATTTGAGAGAACACGTAATAATTGTTCACCGTGTGCAATTTTTCTTTCTTCCAAGTTATTACTGGAAATAGTGAATATTTCCGGGGGATATGTGAATGTGTGTATATGTGCCAGTATATAGTGTTTTAGATATTGAGGAGAATTGTTAAATCAGATACAAAGTCAACATGTGTGACCTCTAATCTGCACATATTCGGGCAAAACGTTTGGTGATAGAATCAAATTCATAAGCAGGATGCAAGAATATTACATATTCCACAGAAGATGTCCTGATATACCATGGGGCAACACCATTAACCCGAATGTTGTCTTTTGCCCACTCACAAGCCAAATTCCGCGTAAGCTGATTCATCGCCCCTGAAGTTAATTAATCAATGAAAACAAGAAAATCTTACTCCTTCAATCGAATTCCAGTTGTTCAATGAATTAAAGAAGCAATAGTAAGAATCAAGCTAACCTTTTGTTGCTGCATAAATAGAACTAGTAGACAAGTGAACCAAACCAGCAAAAGAAGAGATGAAGACAACAGATCCAACTGCAGATGCTTTGAGAAGAGGATAAGCGAGTTGACAAATATGGTATCCAGATTCAAAGTTGGTACCAAACAAATGGGCATATTCTTCAGCAGTGTAATCGGTGGTGGGCTTCCTAATGTTTGTCCCGGCATTGTTTATCTATAATTGCCACATCATATATAGGGCAATAACATTGTTCAGCAAATTTACACGTATATAGACTATATAATATAGTGTCATCTAAAACACAAAACATACATGTTCAAGAGCGCAACATATAACTTCCAGGAATGAGAACACAACAGGTTTCTGTAATTAGCATATATGTTCCAGGACGCATAAATATTAGAAAGTTAATGCTTAGTAGGCATGTACATAGTTGAATTTCTTTCTCTTTCATCATTAACCATGTTGCCATCAGCTGAAACGGTTTGGCCACATGAAATAATAAGTACGTTCTCTGTTCCAATCTCCTAGTTGAATGTCATTTTTCTATAACTAGAAATAACTTAACTTTAAAATTCTCTTTTTACTCCTAATGAGATGATTTATAGTCATACAAATATCTAAAGTTTGTTTTAGATCACAAATTTAAAAAATCTTCATTTTTTTAAAAACTTGGAGCCTAGTTAAACGGTGCCGGAAAGAGTATATAAGTCACAATAATTAATAATTTAAAATATTAGAAAGGCTTATAATTAAAAGATGGGTGTAATATATATATATGTATATATATATATATATATATATATATATATTGTGTTGCATGATGAAGTGGGACAGAGCAATTACTTATTAACAGTATATCCTGCATATGTGCAATCTGTTACATAGGTCATTTGACCAATACCTACCTACAGTGGTGGAGCTAATGCTTAAGTTACGGGTTCAATCAAATACAATATTTTGTTAAAAAATTAATTGAATATTTATGAAGCTTTAGAACCCAATAGCTTTAATGGATTAGACTGCCTACCAAGGGATTAATACATAGAAGGAGGAGTTATAGAACTTACAAGAATGTTCAGCTTTCCGTCGAAAGCTGAGGAGACATTTTCCATGAGCTGAACTCTCTGAGCCGTTGAAGATACATCACAGACAGAACCCTTCACTTTAAAGCCTTTCAGGGACCACTGTTGCAAGCATTCCTTAAGCGCTGCTTCATTACGTGAACAGGTGTAGACTGTCGCACCCAGCTCGGCTAATTCCTCCACAACAGCATGCCTAAAAGGAATATTATCATACATCAATAATTGAATACTTCTCTACATAGAAGGTTTCTTATATACTGTATATAAGTCGTCCAACCCCCCTAGACTTAGGCAAGTCAGACTGCGTGTATATTTGGCAGATTACAACTTGATCCATACAAAAATATATCTTACAGTAACATTTTTTAAAAATGAAAGGTTTTTCATTTTTGTTTTTGGTTATAGTCTTCAGTCTTGATATATAAATGAAACTTATGATTACTTTGATTCGGTAATCAAACTATAAAAGAAAACACAAACGAAAAACGAAGAATTTTGAATTAAATTATGACTTATTGTTTAATCCGATTGACTTGTTCATTTTGGTATAAGTAAATATTGAGCGAATTATTATTTTACTCGTTCACTGATATATTTTTACGTGTTTTAATCCGTTCAAATGTAGCTCAATCTATCCACTTGACACCTCTAACTATGAAAGACATTAAATCAATGAACTTGTTAGTGGGGTTAGAGGAGGTTTACCCAATTCCGCGAGTGCCGCCGGTGACGAGAGCGGTCATCCCTGAAAGACTCCATCTGGAACTGTTCCTATTCCCTGCAGCCTTCGTCATTGAATAGTGTAATAGTACTATCAAAATGGAGCAAGAAAGAAGTGGGTTCCTTATATGGTTAAATATGTAGGAAAACTGTTAATTTGGTTCCTTTTCTAAAGGGAGAATTGCAACAACCCAACCCCTAGTACTAAATGCTACTATATACTATAGTGGACGAATCTTATAGTGTAATGGTAGTTATGATGTTTAAATTTGTCTGACATGCCAGGAAAATTTGTTTCCATTTCCAGTGTACTTATGAAAGTAGGTGAAAGTAGTTAGCAGTTGTGACTTCACCCTCATAGAGTACTTACTGGTATATATCATGGAGATTTCAACTTAAGCAGACTAGGATGATTCTTGTCTTTGTCTACATTCCTATTTAGTATTGAAAAATGCGAGGAGGCAATCTTAATGCAAGATCATTGGGTTAGTCTAAGTCAAAATGTACTCTTTCCGGATCACTTTACTTGTCACATTTTTTGTTTGTACTCATCCCTTAAGAAAAACATTAAGTAGAAGATAATTGGACTAAATTATCCTTATTTATTAATCCTCTCAATTTAATAGTTCTTTCTTTTGAATCACATTAATATCTCTCCATATTTATGATTAAGGGTAAAGGTGAAAATATAGAACTAATTATGCCTTGATTTTCTAAAATAACAAGTATTATGGACCAACTATTTTTAGTAAGCATGACAAGTAAAGTGATCCAAAAGGAGTATTGGTTGTTGTATTAATAGTTGTGCCGAACAGTGAATTGGTATATGGCAGTGAAAATACAATTATAATTCGAAAATAAAATATTTTTATGTTGATGTGCAGATATCTGATATCTCACTATTTTAAAGGAGATTCAACTTCACGGCAAAAGAACTTTCAATGGTTTAGTAGTAATACTCTTGACTTGTGATCCCCTTCAGGATACAACATTCTGATGGAATGACTCGAACAAACTCTGAACGCGTTATTGAGCTTGAAGTTCAATAAAAGAAGGGAGTATTCAAAAAGTATACAACTCAACACAATATATTACATTCACGTAGCCATATTTTCATTTTTACGCTCGCATAGCATACTTTTTTTCCACAACAGTATTTATACATCAAATATACAATATTATACACTTATTGTAAACAATGTATCAACCTTGTATAAAAGTGTATAATAGTATATAGGAGGTGTTTATACACACTTTTACACTGTTATACAAAATTGTATAAACTTATACAAAAATTGAATTTCGTCTCCTATGAACTTCAACCACAAAACTCCATTTAAAATGGATCAAATCTTCACCGAATACGATCAAATTTAAACCACAACTTCAAAATGTCATCCTTAATAAACTTCAATCATTAGTATATCAAAAATTTCAACAAATCACAAGCATTTATTAGTTAACAAACTTTTAAAAACCACAACACAGTAGAGTTTAAAATTTTACTTTAATTCACCCAAAACTGTTTAAATTCATGATAATAAACATGAAATCACTCTCAATCATTTTCTAAGGGTCAAAACATAATCATGAAGTAAAAAATTATTATCTTTTTCCTAAATATTTTAAATTATGAGTGTGTTTGGTACGAAGGAAAATATTTTCCATGAAAAATATTTTCCATGGAAAACAAGTTGGTTTCTTACTTATTTTCTCATGTTTGATTGGTGAGTGGAAAATATTTTTCGAAAAATATTTTATATTGTTTAATTGATAAGTGAAAACACATTTTTCAAGAAATATTTTTTTTATTTTTGATTAGAGAGTAGAAAATATTTTCTAGGGGTAGGTCGGGGGTAACTAAAAAAAAATTTAAACATTAATTTTTTTTGGGTGGTGGGGGTGGGGGTGGGGAAGGATATTCCATTAGTAATGAAAAAAGGGGTGGAGGGGATCTGTATATGTTGTTCATGTCGATTAGAAGGTGCAGAAATAGGGGAGGGTAGGGGGGACTAAAAATATTTCTTTTTTTAAAAAAAAATTAAAATTGAATTTTGGGTGGGGTGGAGGTGGGGGAGGGGGGCTTGGAGCGTAGGGTGGGAGTTGAGTGGGATGGGGTCGGGGTTGGGGTACAAAAATATTATTTTTTAAAGAAAAAATTGTATTTTTTTTGAAAAATAAAAATAAAAAATTGAGTTTGGGTGGGTGGAAGTGGAGGTGGTAGTGGTTGTGGGGTGTGGGGGGGGGGGGAAGGAAAATATTTTTAAAAAAAAGTTAATTTTATTTTTTAAAGAAAGAACTGAAAAAAAATTAAAAAAAAAATTATGTGGGGTGGAGGTGGGGGTGGGGGTGGGGGTGGGTGTGGGGTGAGGTGAAATTGAAAAAAATATTTTTAAAAATTGTGTGAGGTAGAGGCGTGGGATGGAGGTAGGGTGAGAGTAGGAGGGTGAAGTGAGTGAGATTGGGGTGTTTTGAAGGTGAAAACTTGTTTTCTCTACTTTCATTAGAGAAGTCATTTTCCTTATTTTGGTGGAAAATGTTTTCCTAAAGAAAATATTTTCCATTTTTTTTGACCAACCAAATATAAAAAAATTGAAAAACATTTTCCAGAAAATAATTTCATCCATACCAAACACACTCTATATGGATAATGGGATAAATATTGTAAAATCTGAAAATATGAGCTCATTTATAACCGTCAAACTAATACAAAGTGTAAAAATCTCAAAAAAGAAAACACTTTCCTTCAAAAATTAAAATTCTCTTTCTCACAATATTCAAAAGCGCATCTAAAATTTTAAGCTTGTGGGTTCCCAATAAAAAAAATTAATATATCTTTTAGAACTAAAAACAACAAAGATTTTTACTTAAAAAAAAAGAGCTAGGCATTTTAGAACTAAAAACGGTAAGGCTAGCGGGATTCGACCCCGCGCATAGAGGCTGGAGGCGTTTTTGGGGCTTCTTTTTTACCATTGAACCAACCGCTACATTAGTTATGTTTTTCATCCGTAATTACTTATTCCTTTAATATATTTTTCATATAATTACAGGATTTATGATAGCGGGTGGGGGTTCCCCAGAATAGCCCCTCACTCTCTAGTGTGTTATTTAGGAGTGCATAAATATCAGAACCTATATTTAGTAAAACAGTAATATTTACTCCAGAGTCATAGTGATCTCATACTTGAACTATGACTGCTTAAAAAAATAAAGTATCACTACTTACACATAATAATCAAGGTGTTGACATGAACTCTAATAATTAACACATTACAGTCTTGTGCTATCCTTATTCATTATTGTTTTTTATAACAGACTCGATTCTTAGAGGAAGCGGTTGCGACCTACTTCCATACTAACTTAGCTAGATATATGTTAAGGGCGCTCCTATAGCTTTATACTCCACTCATACGAGTCACATATTTTTATTAAGAATCAATTCGTTCAACCTCTACTAATTATTTCAGGATACACACAGTCATACCATAGGAAGGGAATAAATATAATAGTGCATTTCAAACAAGTCATCATATGATTTGTTCTTTCAATTGAACCCATGGTCATAGAATTTCTAGTCCCCAAACTGAATTTATTCATATATGACTCTCAAGAATTTATAGGCTTCAAACCCATTCTTATCGATGTGCTTTAGATATTTTTGCTTTCCAAAGCCTTGATTTGTGAATCTATAAGATTATCACAAGATTTAACATAATCAACATTAATGATATGATATTACTTGTCAAATATGATCTTACAGTACTATTTTTCTCCTTAATAACTTTTTGTACTTTACCAATAATATCAATTTTATCACAATGAATTTAAATAAAAGGAATAAACTTTTCATAAGGTATTTAGAATGATAAAATTTTCAACCAATTCACTTCTTTACTAGCTGAAACAATTTAGCCTTCGTAAAGTTAGTAACATTTGTTTTCACTTATTTTCAAAGAATAGCACCAACTTCCAAAATAAAATACACTACCATGAGTAGAACAATAATCACTAGATAAAGTGTTTTAATATGCATCAGAAAAAGTCTTTGAATGCAACATGTTAATTTTTATTAAACAAGCATAATTTTACCATCAAGTACCTCATAACTCTCGTACCTTGCTTGCTTATAAATTTGCTCAAGTACTTTTACCACATATGCAATAACAGGGCAAGCGCTATCATCACATACTCAAACTTTCAACTAAGTTAGCATATTTCTTTTGATTTATTACATGTTTTCCACTATTTAAATCAAAAGGAATTTCAACATGCCTACAAGCTATGAAATTGTATCTTTTTAAAAGACATGTCTAGTCAAAAAAAAATTCATCGCATATTTTGATATATTTTCATTTCGAGAATGTTGCAAAGCATATTTTTAGTTTCTTCAATAGCACTCATATTAGAGTGAAAAGTCAACAAATCATCAATATAGGAACAAACATTAACATGTGAATGATTTGAAAACTTATGCTATACGTACTTTTTTCGCTCATTTGATTTACACCCACTTACAATCATGCATGAACCCGTCTTTTCATGTCAAAATGTTTCAGATTTCTTTGACCCTCACTGTTTCTGAAATTGTATAGTAATTGATGTTCATAAAAAATAGTGTCACACATTTTCATGATCACATTTTTGAAGATATGAAGAAATAAATAATAGAAAGTATTAATAAAAAGTATTTTTACTTATTCATTACCGGTTGAACAAGTATAATAACGCATTTAACTTTCGATTCGTTAAATTGAGAGTTATTGAAACGGAAATGCATGATGAGACCCCTCCCCCTCCCCCTACCTTAATCTCTGTGAATTTTTCAACTGCAACCATTGAATGCTCCTTCAAATTGTTAATGAAAATACAAATACAATTGAAAAATAAAATATCTTTAAATTGTTAAGGTGCAATATATCATTCTCTCCAGGGAGATTCAATTCTACTATGGTAAAATTTTCACTGATCCAACAGTAACTAATACTCTTCACTTGTATTCTCTAAGAATAATAGCTCGACAAAGTTGAATGACTCGAACAAACTCTGGACAAGTTATTGAGTTCAAAGCTCTACAAAAGAAACACCTTCTTTTAACAAATAAAACTCTCGTTTACGATACTAACCTCACTTTTTCCTACACTATAATATTTTTCTCACACTACAACACTTCCCCATACAACAATACAAGGAAGAAATACCACTATTAGTTCAAGGATCTAGTGACAGCTGGATGATTTACTAAAATTATATATTTGTGGGATGAACTTGACACTTTAAATGCTGAAATCAATTGTTCTTGCAATTGTACTTGTGGAGGCAAGGTAAAAATAGTGAAATATGTGTATGATAAGAGGAGGATTTAGTTTCTTATGGGGTTAAATGATACTTATGCTTTTGAGGAGGATTTAGTTTCTTATGGGGTTAAATGATACTTATGCTTCTGTTAAAAAAACAACCTAATATTTAGCACTATACCAAGTGTAAATCGTACTTATTTTCTGTGGCTTCGTATCAGGTCAAAATTTTCCAAGACTGAATTAAAGGAAAGAATAATATTCTAAATTGCTCCTGGGGTGTACATGGACTGGGTTGGTTCGGATTTTTAAAATATCAAATCAAATCATTATTGTTGGGTTTTTAAATTTATAAATCAAACCAAATCAAAAAGTCGGGTTTTCCAACCACGGGTTTTTTCGGTTTCCTCGAGTTTTTTGGATTTTTTTGGATTTTCCCCGATAAAGTCTTTATACAAACATATAATTAACTTGTGCTTCAAATATTTCCTTAATCATAACAAGATATAACTATCTAAGGTATTTCTTAAAAAAATAATACAAAAAAATGATTGATGATAATAAAATATTCAACCAAAAAAATAATGAAATCGCATAGAATAAATATTGCATATTAATAAGTCATAATAAAAATAATCATAATTTGAAAGTATTAAGTCATGCTAAAATAAGTCTAATAAGTATTAACTACATGATTAAATATTAAATAGAAAAATAAAATTAGTTTATGTATATATGTAAATTAAAGAATAGATATGTAACGTGATTGTCATTCCTAGTGTTGAATTGAATAATTTTTTGTTAGCAGTAGTATTGATTTGTGCGAATTACTAATGTCTATGGCCTATGGGTTATAAAATTTATTGGACCATTTAAAATTTTAAGTTTAAATTTAAAATAATATGTTAAAAGATAAAAACTATGAAAAAGTTTAAGAAATATTTATAAATTATATCACAATAAATATTTTTATATATAAAATATTTTAAAAAATAGTATACATGTAATATCGGGTTTGTTCGGTTCGGTTTGACTTTTTTTAGTTAAAACCAAACCAAACCAATTATAATCGAGTTTTTTTTTCAATATCAAACCAAGTCAAACCAAACCATTAGCAGGATTTTTTTCTCGATTTGACTTGACCTCTTATGGTCCTTTTTGGTCTTGAGTCGGGCGTCTATCGGAAATAGCCTCTTTACTTCATCTGAGGTAAATGTACAGTCTGTGTACATTCTATCCTCTTCAGACCCCACTTTGTGAATATACACTGGATATGTTATTATTGTTGTTGACTCAATTTGTGATTTGATTCGATTTTGTACACTCCTAACGGCTCTTGTTGCAAAAAAATCAGGACACTCAGTTGACAAATGCTATAGGAACATAGGTTTCCACTTTCCACCATATTTCAAGTTTACTAATAAATAGAAGATATAGAGAACAGTGAGAAGTAATGCAGTTCTGACTACATAAGAAACTGGAAATCAAAACCCTGTTCCCATTGATGAAAACACTAGTCTCGATAGGACATGTATTTTTATTACTATGAAATTCATAAATGGAATAAATCAGCTTAGTCAGAAATAACTTTATCAATTGGTTCAATTGCTTAGCCAGGTTAAGGTTGGTCAGTCAGGGTCTTCAGTCTCAAATGTTACTGCAAATGCTGCCCAACTGTGCTGGTCATTAAATGTGAACTCAAAATTAACCAGCTGTATCTTCTTCTTTTTTATTTATGACTGGGTGTCCGGATCAGCACCTTGACTATTCCACCAAATAATTACTACCTTACACATCAGCAAAAGTACCAGCGTGCAAAACTAATGCAGATGGGTTTAAATCTTTTGCCGTTCGCAAAATTCTTTACAAACATGTGCAAGTAATCAAACGTTTCCTGCCCTACAGTTCAAAATAATATACAAAATTGCAATTCAACAAAAGTAATTGCAACGAACGTGCAAAGCTGAAAAACAACTTAAAATGATCCCCAACATAATAAAGTAAAGAAAATGCTGTTTTCAGAGGAAAAACATAGACAAAGATAGAAACCAAGATTTTATACTCGGTAAATAAGGCAAGTTGGCTAACTTAATGAGAGCATGCCATCTTATGATCCGATAAACAGGGATTAACGAAGATATTAAATAGAGCTTTATTCATGAGAGCCTCAACTTGATCATAAGAAACAAAGAAGATGAGTATAAGAGTATCTGCACATAAGAAAGATACAAGACATAAGCTCGGCTACAATCTCTAGATGAGAACAAAGATCAGAAGCTTGGCATTTCGAACCCGTTGACTGTGAATCCTCCATCAACCGCTATAACTTGCCCAGTAATGTAAGATGCTCCAGGTAGACATAGATAAGCTACGAGGGATGAAACTTCTTGAGATTCTCCAGGACGTCTAAGGGGAGTTCTAGATATTACTCCATCTAAAAAAGTTTTATTTTCGAGCAACTGCAAAAGAAAACCATCAAGTTCAGAAAAATAGGAGAACATGTGGTTAAGTGAAAAGTTAAATAAATATAGAATACAGCAAGGGCTACATTCAATAACATTAACTCCAGATAACAAATCTCTCAAGATGCTAGTACTCTCATTGCTTCACATATAAAATCCTGAAGCATCTCAACAGGAAATAGAATTGGCCCATTAGTGATATGAATCATCAACATACTTTGGCAATTTAACAAAAAGAAACCCCCGTCTTTGTAAAACATAGCAATCCTAACATATTTCTCTATACAGAAAACTCAGAAAATAACAACTTTTTCCCGTCACATTCAGGGGATATTTTTTTTCTTTTTGGGAAAGCAAAAAGATATTAATCAGAGTTAACCATTTCCAATGTCATTTGCCACATATAAAAATACTCCGCTACAGTTAAATATGCTTGACAATATAAGAACAAGAAATTAAATATACTTTACTTACAGAAATAAAAAGTATGACAGGCGAAAACGGTTGAAGAATAGATCTAAGGACCTAGAAAAGCACAGTAACTGTTCACCATGTGCGATTCCTTTTCCAAGTGAACACTGGAAATCATGTCATCTTTTATAGATACATGAATCCAAGTGCTTTAGCAGTTTGTCCACTAGTTATTTACTCAACATCCAATACATTCCTTAAATGAATGCAACAGAATACAAGTTGGATAGAACAATATGATGATTAATCAATAGATATCACCAAGGGTATGGTGGGATGGATGAGATCTCTCCATCCTTAACCAGAGGTCTCAGATTCCATCCCTGAGAATGGAGAAACCCATGGTAGGGAACTCTACCCCTTTATGTGGCACAAATCCAGATTAATCAGGCAGCGGGTTCCAGAAAATGGATGGCTACACCTAAGAAAAAAAATAATCCTACAGACGATGTACATAATGAAATTAGTTAGTTATCAAAATGCTCATGACAGAAAGTTATTTTGACATTTGTGATCCACCATGTAAGGTAATGAAAAAAAATACAAGATCCATTTTACAATACATATAATTGTTGGAGTCTGTATGTTAGATGATGGCTAAGCCACTCGTACAATGGCTAAGCCATGTACTCGTACAATGGCTGTTCATCAATTTGGCCTATGCAACTTCGTGCAACTGCCATGCATATTCTTAGTAAAAGGCAAAAGAATAGTTCACTATGTGCTCATAGTAAACTATAAAAACTCTTAAAAGGACATTTTGTAAGCCTGTAATGCAGTCTAAACTACTTCCTCCGCCCGGGCCTCAGCGAAATCAAAGAAATGTTTTGCCTCATGTAACCTTTCAATATATATATCCCCAAACCCCAATCTGCAATTACTTGGGAAAGGAGATTTATAAACTCAAATTCATAAGCAAGATCAAGAATATTACATGTTCTACCAGAGACGTCCTTATGTACCATGGGGCAACACCATTAACCCGAATGTTATCTTTTGCCCATTCACAAGCCAAATTTCGCGTGAGCTGATTCATTGCCCCTGAAGTTAGATAAAAAGGAAAAAGAAAAAATCTCAACACTCTATCTTCAATTGTTCAAGGACTCAAAAGAGTGATTGAATGAGTAAAGCTGACCTTTTGTTGCTCCATAGATAGAACCAGTGGACAGGTGCACCAGACCACCAACAGAAGAGATAAAGACAACTGATCCATTTCCAGATGCTTTCAAAAGAGGGTGAGAAAGTTGGCACAGATGGTATGCAGATTCTAAATTGGTAGCAAACAGACGGGCATATTCTTCAGCAGTATAATCGGTGGTGGGCTTCCTAATGTTAGTCCCCACATTGTTTATCTATGGCCACAGAAAAAGCAATGACATGGTTCAAAAACTTTACACTGTCTGAAAATGAGGACAATAAGACATCTAAAAACAGAAAGCATACATGTCCAAGAGCACTAGATTGAGAATGCAACAGTTTCTTTAGGACTTTTTTTTGGCACTAATAACTAATAAAAATCCTTAAGAAGCTTTAAAGGATCGCATTGGAATTCAAAGTTTAAAAACACATGTAACACCACTATTCTAAATTAGAACCTTAACAATCAAATAATAGTCTGAGAAAGAACCTACGAATCAAAAGAATACTAATGCTATATGAGCTCCTTCCATCAATATTTCCTATTCTTTCACCATTAAATCAGTATTAACCCAGTTGGAATTGGCTCAATTGGTTCCAATGGAAGCCACATAAAATAAGATATTACTCAAAGTTCGAACAAACGAACTCCGCAAACTACTTTATACATTCAGTTTTAAAGCACTACAAATACTTGTTAATTTGCATATAGAGAGAATTTGTGAACAAGGGATTAATAGGAGAATGGGTTATAGAACTCACAAGAATGTTCAGCTTTCCGTCGAAAGCCGAAGAGACATTTTCCATGAGCTGAACTCTCTGTTCCCTAGAAGATGCATCGCAAACAGAACCCTTCACTTGAAGGCCTTTGGGAGCCCACTCTTGCAAGCGTTCGTTTAGTTCTGCTTCATTCCGTGAACAAGTGTACACTGACGCACCCAGTTCCGCTAGTTCCTCTACAACCGCATGCCTAAAAAGAATATGAATTGAAACATATAGTAAGTACTAAAAACTTTTGAAAAAGAAACTAAGGTATTGGAGTTGGCTTTACCCAATTCCACGTGTGCCGCCAGTAACGAGAGCGGTAAATCCTGAGAGAGACCATCTGGAACTGCTCCCGCTGCCTGCAACCTTCGCCATTGAAAATACTAGTACTACTTTCTTGGAGATTTCTAACTTTAAATGACGGATTTCCCGATATAGTTGAGGATATCAAATAAATACCTTCTATGATGACGGTATAATGTATTTTTTTAATTATATAGACGATTAAGGGTAAAATTGTCATTTCATAAAAATTCTAAAATATATCTGTTTCTTTTTCTTTTTTTTTAAGCAATTTTTTTTTGTGATTCGTGGATCGTTTTATTAATAATTGGAATATAAATAAAGTCTTTTAAACTTATTATTACTCTTTTTTGGGTTTTATTTTTATTATATTTTATAGCATATATTTACCTTTAGTAGCTAAAATCAGGAACCATTCCCTTAATATTAGGCTTTTAATAAGAAATAATTGATTTATTTTTATTTTCGCTTTCTCTTTCTGTGTCTCTCTCTCTTTCTCATCGATTTTAGAATTCTTTTTTTATTAAAATTTGTATCAAATAACAATAATTTTTTGTTATATCGTTAAAACTTTAACAAGAATTCATCATATGTTGAGTATACTTTTTTTTACTTTTTTAATCATCCCCAATTTTTTTTCCAGATCTGTGAAGAAAAAGAATCACAGATCTGCAAAAAAAATATCCAGTAAAGACAAAGTTACAGAGGAAAAAAGAATGTGTTTCGAACAAAAAAATGATTCATGAGATTTTTTTTTTTAGTTATTCTCGAAATTTTTGTTTGATTTGAAGATTTGTAAATTTGAAGATTTAAAGATTTGAAGATTTAAAGATTTGATTTGTGATTAATTTGGATGGGTTGTTCTTTCAAATAATTTAGAATATCTTTTAGAGTTCATATCTCAATCTTGTGGGAGATTGATTAAGTATAAAATTGATTTTAGTAGAAATATTAGACTAAAACTCGAAAAAGATGAAGTTGCATATTTGTGTCACGATTTGTATTAGAATTGTATTAAATAAACGATAGTTGTAATACAATTCGAATTCAATATTGTACATTGTTATGAATTTGAAAGCTATTATTTCAAAACAAATATAATACATTTTTAATAACGTAAACTAATTTAAGTAGTACGAAAATATTTGAAATTAACATATAATACTTATAATACATTTGTATTAAATTTTTTTAGTTATGTACTCACCACGTGTATTAAAATATGCATATAATATATTAAATTCAAAACGTATTATAATTGTTGTTTATTTTTCTCTTATTAATAATATTAAAAATATATTATACTTGAATTTCAAATATTCAAATGCTATTTAAATTAATTTATGTGTTAATATATTAAAATTGTGTTAAAAATATATTATATATGTATTTAGATGATTCTGCTATTTTTGGTAAGAAAAATAAGGTTAACATGGACCTGACATTTTCAAGCACATTTTTTCTTAAATTCTTTGTGTATATAAGTAGATAGTCTATTTTAAGGGGATATTACACTGTGTGTAAAAATTTTGTTCTTTTTATGGTATCAAAATTTTATTCTATTTTATTAAAATAAAAATATCTATAAAATTGTAGAATGAATTTTTATTTTCACAAGTGATTATTGACTTTCATACGCTTAAAGATAATATAAATATAAATATGACTTGTTAAATTAAAAAGTAGCGATAATTTTTATTCCCTCATTGTATTTGGATACTATAATTTATATGCTTAATTAACGTGATAAATTATTTTAAGTAATATTTTTATATATTATGAAGTTTTTTTTTTTTACTATCAGGCAGGTTATATAAAGATATCTATAGATAATTCTTCACAAAAATTGAGGTTTATAAATTTTTAAAATAAAATAAATTTCATATTACAATAAATTAATTAATTTGTAGTAAATATTTTTTTACGCTAACAATGTCTATGACATAAACTCATTTAGATATATATTATTTGTATTTTATTTTGTCGTGAGTAATTTTCAACTATTAATAAATTATCTTTAAAATTATTTTTTGTATTTTTATGTTGTTTCATTATGAAAATAACATATGATATATCTATATAAACAAGATAATTTGTTTCTCTTTAAAATACATTATGTTATTAACTTTTACTTATAACTATATTAGTTAAAGAGGATTATTTATTTTTAATTGAAAATATTAAAATATGTATAATTTATATAGAATTATATTCAAATATTTATTATCTTATCATCAGTTGATGTCATTTAATTAAAATGAGTTATATAAAATATAATTATAACAACTTTTTGAACTTTTATAATTTCTATCACATTAATTTTTGTTAATGCTTTTTGATTCTCTTTGTTTATGAGAGTATATTATCTCATCATATATGTAAATTCCCTTGAAGCTCTCTTTGTTATAGTACTAATTGTTCGTTTTAATTTTCATCAAGTAGGTAATAAGGATAATGATGGCTTGTATGCGTTCACCATCACTCAAGGGACCAGGTCCCTTGATTAAATATAGCAGCTACGAACAGAAGATAAAACACAACAATACAAAAAAGGAAAGGACAGATCAAGGACCAGGTCTTTGATGCAGATTTAATCTAGACAGAAGGAAATAAAACAATAATAAGGAACACACGATTTTATGTGAAAACCTCCTTGCTCAAGGGAGTAAAACCACGACCTACCACATAAGATTTCACCAACAACAACTTCACTAAAACAAGAGCAATGGTTGATTACAGACTTTTTCTCGTAATCCTATAGTTTACCTATTAACCCCATTCTCTTGTAATAGTTACGACAAGCAACACCTCCAGGTGACAACTCTATCACCTTTTAACTAGACCAACTAACTCTAGCTGATCAACTTTTACTTATCAGCTAACTCTAGCCGATACAACTCAACCTATCAACTAACTCTAGTTGATGTACTTTGAAAGAACGGATAAAACACAAACAATTACACCTACACACTCTTCAGAGATGAGGAGTAGGTTTACAATATAAGAACCAAATACAAAGACTCAAAATATAATAAGGAACTGAAGACTCAATCTTGATCACGATCAGGTCCCTTGTTGAGTGAGCTCTTGTAAGCTTGAAAGGAGCAGTGGCTTTTGCTGAGAGAATATCAATTTTTAGGATATGCAAAAGCTAGGTTTTGCCTTTTTCTCATCTCATTATATGTGAGAGATGACAAAACCTAGGAGCCATGTGTCACGACCCAATTTCTCAGTCATGATGACACCTACAACCCCCGGTAGGTGAACCAATCCCCGTAGTCCAGAACAGTTAGCAATGGGCTACTATCTAACAAATAAGGGAACCAGACGAATAAAATAGATAACAGGGATATAAATATTTACATATGTGAAAACTAAACCAAACCCCAAGACCTGGTATCATAGTATAGAGCCAAACTACATACATGGAGTGCAAAATAAACCCAAAACTATATATACAAATGTCTCTGAATGGTAATAGAGTACATGAAGCAAAAGATAAACTAAAGCTAAGCTCCGATCGCCAAGAGCTCACCCTCAGCCTGAAGTAGTCCTCAACAGATCTCCAAGCACGAATCTCAATGATCTCCCGGTGATGGCCCACACTAGGATCTGCACCCAAAGATGCAGGGGGTAGGGGTGAGCACCAAATGCGAAGCATAAGGTACCCAGTAGGTATCATAGGCCGACTGGCACATATAAGATAAAAGCGTAGTAATAGACAGAATAGAAGCAAGCAGTCACAGAAATCAA